>OX122902.1:5624510-5834510 GCA_944738965.1 Nebria brevicollis | reverse complement strand
AAAAATTATTATTAAATGATTTTCAGTATATGCAATATTCAGAAAATAAAATCCGCTCTTTACCGAATATTCCTCCTACGAAATTTCCATTAGCAAATACAAACTTCCCTACCGGACCAATCTACAGGAATTTTACTAGTAACCAACCCAAAAGATTCGCCCCACGTCAAAATATTATTAATAACCAAAGACAAAAACCACCAACACCCATGTCAACCCAATCCAGAATGACAACTAGTTACAATCAACCTAACAGTTACTTTATGAGACAAAATAGACAATTCGGCACCACCACACCAAATTACATTGTAGAAGAACTTAACACAAACGAAGATGATAATAATTTACCCGTGCACGAAAATGTCGAAGACATTGACGAATCAGAAAACATCACTGACGAAAACTCTTTTTTAGACTTAGACGAAATAACACAACAGGAGAATTGATGAATATAAACTGTAATTCAAAATTACCCTTTATCAGAATTAAAGATTATATTATACTTTTAGACACAGGCAGCACTATTAATCTAATAAACAAGAATTTTGTGGAATCAGAAAACAAAAAAAACAATAGGTTTAAAATTTTTAAAGAAAACTTCACTTTTAAAACAGCTAGTGGCAAATCTTCCGGAGATTCATATGTTATAATCAATGTTAATAAAAATCCGATTAAATGTTATGTTAATAATTTCCATAAAAACTTTAATTTATTATTGGGTATTAACACTCTAGAAATATTAGGCATGTCTATTGATTTAAAGAATAAAAAGGCAATATTAAACAATAAAGAATGTAACTTCGAATATTTTAACGCCCATAATACTAATTGTTTCAACAGCGAATTAAATGAAATTTATATTAGAAGTGATCATTTAAACGAAGAAGAGGAAAAAGAGCTGTTTAAAGTAATCTGTGAATACCAAATGATTTTCCCAAAAGAAAAAGAACCCTTAACACACACAAGTGTAATACAACATAAAATCACGACTACAGACGAAACCCCTATATACACAAAAAGTTACCGGCACCCCGAGATTTATAAAAACGAGATTAATAACCAAATAGCCAAACTTTTAGATGACAAAATAATCCAACCATCCTATTCACCTTGGTCGTCCCCAGTGTGGATGGTGCCAAAAAAATTAGACGCAAGCGGTAAAAAGAAATTTCGAATGGTCATCGATTATAGAAAACTAAATCAAAAAACAGTAGACGACAAATTCCCGATACCCAACATAACAGAAGTGCTTGATAAATTAGGAAAAAATATATATTATACAACTCTCGACTTAGCATCCGGTTTCCACCAAATCCAAATGCATCCTGATTCTATTAGTAAAACCGCCTTCAACACCGATAAAGGACATTTCGAATTCACACGAATGCCCTTTGGCCTAAAGAATGCACCCGCAACCTTTCAGCGACTGATGAATTATGCTTTAAGGGAACATTTAAATAAAATTTGCTTAGTATATTTAGACGATATTATTATCTTAGGAACAAGTTTACAAGAGCATATTGGAAATATCAGAAAAGTATTTAAAACATTAAAATTGCATAATTTAAAAATACAGTTAGATAAAAGTGAGTTTTTAAGGAAAGAAGTTGCTTATTTGGGTCATATTATTTCACAGGAAGGAGTAAAACCTAACCCTTCAAAAATCGAAGCAGTAAAATCCTTTCCCATCCCTAAAACTCAAAAGGAGATCAAACAATTTCTAGGACTTATTGGCTATTATAGAAAATTTATTCCGAATTTCGCCAAACTGACTAAACCTTTAACAAACTATTTAAAAAAGGGAAACAAAGTAGATACTAATAATAAACAATATATTGAAAGTTTCGAAAATTCAAAATTACAATTAATAAATTCACCTATTCTCCAATATCCTGATTTTACAAAGACCTTCACTATAACCACTGACGCAAGCAATTACGCCATAGGAGCCGTATTAAGCCAAAATGTAAAAGGAAAAGACCTACCAGTAGCATACGCGTCTAGAACATTAAACGAGCATGAGATAAATTATTCCACAACAGAAAAGGAACTATTGGGAATAGTTTGGGCATGTAAATATTTTAGACCATATGTTTATGGAGTGAAATTCAAAATCGTAACAGATCACCGACCACTAGTTTGGCTTATGAATCTAAAAGACCCCAATTCGAAATTAATGAGATGGCGTATTAAACTCGAAGAATATGACTACGAAATTATATATAAAAAAGGAACAATGAACTCAAATGCCGACGCTTTATCGAGAATACGAAACAATTTCGAACTAAAATTTACCCACAAAAACATTTTTGAAAAACCAAATAACATAATACATTGTATAAGCAAAGATTTTAAATTAAATAAAGGTTTCGCATTAGAAGTCAATAAAAATTTCAATAGCAAAAATTATTTACAAAATATAAAAATGAATAGTCAAAATTTTGCAATACAACCAATATATGAAGAAAAATATAAATTAATACATTTAATAACAAAATCAAATTACTTCGATAAACCAACGTTAAATACAATTGAAGATAGACTTATCGAGATCAAAAATTATTTAATTGAAAACGACATTTTTGAAATTCATTCACCCAAAATATGTTCCGGGCTAGACGAAATCAATTTTGAATTAATTAAAAATTTAATTTGTAAAATATTTCAAGACACTCATATAATTTGGTTTATCCACGAACTTCCAGAAATAAATGTCAGTGATTCTTTAGAAAGTTTACTACCCAATTTAGATGATACCGACGAACAGACAATCCATTCTGATAACGAAAATGAAATTAACGGTGTTATATTCAAGGATATTCCTTTAAATGTTGGAAAAAACCAAATAATAATAAAAATAGGTGACAAATTTCAAATAAATTTAGAAAAATTATTCAAAATTAAACAAAGACTAATAGTAACCGTAGATAAAGAAAATACAAATAAAAATATTTGTGAAATGTTTAAAAATTATCTTATACCAAATGTAAATTATTATTGTCTAATTGACAACGATTTAATTGCAATAATTAATAATATATTACAAACTACATTTGTTAAAAATTCTTTCAAAATTATTCAAACGACAATACAAATAGAAGATGTTTTAAATGATAACGATCAAAATTTACAAATACAGTTGTATCATGAAGGAAAAACAAATCACAGAGGTATAACAGAAACGTATCAGAAATTAAAAAGAAGATATTATTGGCCTAATATGATTTCAAATATTCAGAGGTTTATTAATAACTGCGAATTATGCCAAACTTGTAAGTATGAACGAAATCCATACCAAATACCCGATCAGTTAACTCTCAATGCCAAACATCCTTTCGATATATTACACCTTGATGTATTAACCCTAAATAAGGAGAAGTACTTAACTATAATAGATTCCTTTACTAAATTCGCAGCATGTAAATTATTAGATAATACCACATCCACTAAAATTGTTGAAAATTTATTAGAATATTTCGCCCAATATCAAGTGCCTAACAGAATTATTACCGATAATGGTGTAGAATTTAACAATGAAATGATCAAAAATTTATTAACCGGTTATAAAATTGTACTTCATATTACTTCAACTAGCAACCCGCAAAGTAACGGTTTAATCGAACGCTTACACTCATCTTTGATAGAACATCTTCTAATTTTGGAGCAAAGACATGAATTTAAAACCTTGGATACAGTTAATAAAATAAATATCGCAATAATAGCCTATAACAATTCGTTAAATTCAACCAAATATACCCCGATTGAAACACTATTTGGAAACGATTGTGAAAATAAAATACTAAAATTTCAAGATACAGATCAGGATTATCTAAACATTTGGAAAGACAAATTGAAGAAAATACGCGAGAAGGTGAAACAAAGAGCAGAAATGAATAAAATTAAAAGATTCCTGAAACAAAAACCAACAAAAGACCAAGATTTAGAAATTAAAACAAAAGAAGTTCTAGTAAAAGAAAATCCTAGATTAATAACAAAATTTAAAAAGCCTCTATTTAAAAAACAATCCTCGACAGAATTCAATAAGATAAGAAATACAGTAACTTTAAAGGACGGGAGAAAGTTTAAAATAAATAAACTAAAGAGAAAACGTATGTTCGTTTCAGATGTTCCTGCCGAGGAACAGAAATCTTAAGCAAGATCGACTCAACCGCCGGAATTAATTTATTAGAACTCGGCAATGTGAATATTTATACGCATTCTAAATATTCATATTATCATTTTAATTTTAGTAAAATTAGTGTAGAATTCGATAAAATAACAATATATATTTTAGATATAAAAGAAAAAATTAGCAATAGTAAGAGTGAATTACATTATGAAAGGGAATTACAAAATAATTTGAATATACTAAATTATAACTATGCAAAAGTTAAGGCAAAACTCGTAAATTTATTCAATAAAAGGTCAAAAAGAGGTTTAATAAATGGACTAGGTAACATAATCAAAAGTATAACAGGGAATTTAGATTCACAAGATGCGGAAAAATATGAATTAATGTTCGAAAAAATTAAGGAAAACCAGAAATTATTACAAGAACAAAATATAGAAAATATTAAATTAAATAAGGAAATGATTAATAAATTTAATAAACAAATCGAAAATCTATTTCATAACGAAAATTTAATAAGGTCCAGAATAATGCAGTTAGATGGGATGTTACAAAATCAAGTGACCTACGAAAACTTATTTAGGATAAAAGATATTATAAATCAGATTGTTTTCATGTTAATTAATATTCTCGAAATGATAGATGAAATAGAGACCAGCCTTACTTTTTGTAATATAGGAAAACTACATAGTTCCATAATAAATATAAATGAATTAAAACATTTAATATCTGAATTTAATATAAATTTAAAATTTTGGGATTTAAATATCCAAATAACCAGTCATTGTAAAATTGAACAAGATCAAATAAAATATCTTCTAGAAATACCACTATTCGAAAATCAAAATTACGTATTAATACAAACAACACCTATACCAACGTTAGTTGAAAATCAGATGTATTTGCTAAATAAAGAAAAAGAATTAATTATGAAACATAATAATAAATTGTATTACGTCTATGATTGTAAAATGATTAATAATAATAACTATTGTAAAACAAACTTTATAAAAGTCAATGAATGTTATAAACAATTAATAAACTATCAAAATAATGAACAATGCGAATATCATAAAATAAATGAAATATTTGCCTTATTCAAAATTGAAAATTCAAACATAGCTTACATCGCTAGTAGTAAAACAAGAAATTTGGAAATAAATTGTACGCATTATTATATTAAAAAGAGAATTATGGGAATATACAAATTTATTGTCGGGAATAATTGTACGATAGATAATTATAATTTAGTCCCAACAATGAATAATGCTAGAGAAATTATTTTTGAAAACATGAATTTTGAAATCAGAAATGACAAAATTGTTAATAGATCTTTTGAAATCAACACTATTCATAAACAAAATATAATTATACCCGAAATCCCAAAAATAAAAGAAATAACTACTAACGGAGAACATAGTGTAACTAACTCTGTAATGATAGTAATTATAATTGTAATTCTAATCATTGTAATAATATATAAAGTAAGAGTTAAATATTTGAAAATTAAGAAAAATAAAATTAATACCGATATATTTTTGGAAGATGTCAGAAACTCGGTAATATTGTAAAAAGAACTTAAATCATCTCTTAATAAGGGAGGAGTTATATTAGTGTATTATAAGCATATTACATGTTGCATTATTAGCTGATGATTTGATTTCTTTGTTTTGTTAGACAACACATGTTTATTGTCACGTGACAAGTGTAAGTTACGAAACCTATAAATGTTCCGAATTTTAGATATAAGTCACGTATTCTGTTCAGATCTTGTTCTGTTTAAACATCATAATAAACACGTACAATAAAATTATACAAGATATCATTTTTGTTAACTTTGTATAGTGAGAAATAAAAGTTATATATATATTAATTATAAAATATATATATATATATATATATATATATATATATATTTAAATTGTAGATCGACTACTATAATCATTTTTGCCTGTACAGGTGAAACTAGGTATATGCAAGAGAAATCTAGACTTGATATAACAAGAGAAAAAAAAAGAGAAATAAATAAATAAATAATATCAAACAAACGTTATAAAAATGAATCAAGAGATAAAAAAAAACTTCAGTTTTAGCTTAAATAAAGCCTAAAGAGAAATGTTATACTTTCAGAACTGATGTCTTTTATAGATGCCACAAAAACCACAGCCCCGGCTGTTATATAGTGCGGAGAAAAAAGAAATGAAATGATAATTGAAATATTAACATTTATGGAACGAAAATAAATTAAGAGAACCCTTTCAAATTTGCGTAACGAAATCAACCGGAAGATTGACAGCACCTTACCAATGCTTCCTGCATTATTGCTTAGAGAAATACTTATGTACCCCCAAAACCAGCATTGCGACGATGTCAATTGTAACTGCGACACAGTTCAAAAATATGTCCGAGATTGAGCCTAGTGTTACAAGTGAAGCAAAGCGGTTGTTGTTCTCCCAGAAACAGATACAAGTGAGTGTGTCAAGATGACCTAATCTAAAAGCGTTGAAGGCCACCACTCCACTGACTACTTTACACGTCGAAATTTACATTTGGATAAGCTCTACTCCTCCTGCCGTAACTTAAGTCAATGATCAGATACAGCCCTCAACACATCATGGGCGCGCAAAGGATGACGGAAAACTTAGTTGCCGTTGGTTCCTATAATGACAGCTCGGTCAGAATATTGATTACCGGGTATCCAAGCATGTCCTGGTATCCACATGAGTACGAAATCTTTCTTTGGCTGCCGTAATTTATCGATTTCTTCGTGGATGTCTAAATAAGTAGGATCTGTGGAGAAACTGCTACCGATGCCTAAAACAGAACTAAGGGAGTCGATGCAGATGAGCAGTTGAGGTCGCTTACCGATAGTTTGACGGGATTGTCGAAGATAGTAGAGAATGCCATATAACTCAGAAGTGTACACTGAGTATACAAGTGACAGTGTGTACGACTGGGATATGCCGTCATTCACGTGAGCGCAGCCTTTACCGGAGACTGTCTTGGAGCCATCATTTTATGTTTGTTGAAAGTCTGTGTATTGTTGCAAATGAATGTAAAATTCATTCAGGTATATGGTGTTAGGAGTATAATCTTTTGGCAAGTTGGTCAGCTCTAGATTTGTCGTTAAAGAAATAGATGCCCATGAAAATTGTTGGTAAAGATTCTCGATTGGTTGCAAATGATGGAATTTCACAATCTTGGAAATTCCAGTGCAAGCGGATAGAGAGGAGTTGCACCTTTAGTATAAAGATGATTTAACTCTCGGTTATTAAAATATATGCATTGGTACCTCAAACGAAATTTAACGTAACATATGTGAAGTGGCAGTACACCGGCTTTACAGTGAAGGCTTGGGATTGTTCTAGCCCTGAACGCTGTTCTGCTGCCAGCATGGTGGACGCTTTCTAGCTTCTTCAAGGGAAGAACACTAGCAGTGTACGCAATGATAGGAAATAAGTCTATCCTGGGTAGAACCAGACTGACGTAAATTCGCAGCAGAGAGTCCCTATCGGTTCCCTATTTTGTGGGGCAATACAATTGATAGCATTCAGTGACATTTGGCACTGCGCAGAAACAGTATTGTTTTGTTTCAGCCATAAAAGACGCCGTTTGAAAGTTATATCCAAAAACGTGACCAATTCTACTATCCGTACTGGTCTATAGTAAAGCGATACAACAAGACAGTTGTGTGCTTCACGTAGGCGACAGAAGTCGATAGCACAGGTTTTCTCCACAGATACAAAACAAACAGTCGGATGGAGCCCAAGAACCTATGTCACCACCCTGCTGTAATCTCTCCTGACAGAAAGCAAGAGATTAGGATGAAGTGATGAACGTAAGATCATCTACATATAGACAATAATCAACAGTATTTGGCAGGTTTGACGCAATTTCATTGATTACAATCAAGAATAATGTAACACTAATGCAAGAACCTTGGGGAATTCCGTTTTGCAACGTTTTCTACAAATTGAGGCAGACGGTCTTGTAGATCCCAGTTGTACAGTTTTAGTAGAATTCTGTAACTCCAGGTCATTTCAAAAGCTTGTAATTAATCAAAAAACATGGCTACCAGATGGTTGCGTTTTAAGATGGTAGATCGGCTTGCGTTCGGCAAATACACATGCAGGTCAGTAGTGGAGTGATGCTGACCAGTTCCATATTGATGTTCGTTGATGAGACTGTGGGATTCTTGAAACCAATTGAGTTGATAATAGATCATGCGTCCACACAACTTTGACAGATAACATGTCAAAGACATTGGCTGGTAACTTGATGCAGGGGACAAATTGTATTACGCCAGATGTCAGGATACTCAATAACAACCCGAAGCCAGTTGAGAAATTCCACTATTCTAAGTTTAAACAGGATAGGTAAATGGTGATACATTGCACAAGCGATATCATCATACCTAACAGAAGTGTTGCCTGTGTGACCCAGTGCAAAGTCAAACTCTGAAAAAGTGAACATTGAATTATGACTCAAACTTAAGAGGAACTTCTTCAGCTGCTTTTGCGCGCACAAAATGGAGCCAGTAATTATCCGAATGAATAACTGACCCAAATTGGTTTGCTAGAATATCACAAATATAAACTCTTACATTGTTTTCCTGACCACTGACCTGGAGCATTGGAATATGGGAACTTTTCATTTAACAGTTTATGAACCTGATTTTCTTCCAAAGCAGAGTTTGGTCGAAACCAGAACCGATAAAAGAAGCATATCTGCGCCAAGACTAAGTTTTAGCCTGAAGAATTGAACGCCTGTATATTGCACGGGATTTTGTGAGCGCAATTTGGTTTAACGTTGTCGGAATTCTCCGGTAAACTTTTAGTGCGCACCTTTCAGAAAGTAAATCGAAAGCTATGTGTTCATTCCACCAAGGAACAGACTACTTTCTGTGACAACCGGAGTAATTTGGAACTAATTACGACGCGAATTGCAGAATAGAATCGTTTAGATGTTGCAGCTCGACATTTAAAACCAGTGACGGTTCGGGGAGCATAAATTTTGTTGAAGACAATATGCCAGATAATATGCCAGATAAATAACCATGATCGTGCTTTTGTGTTTTTGAGCAACAATGAGCATCGTCAGCTACCTGCTACTGAAGATGGGAAGCTAGAGAAGAAGTTGAGAGAGACAAGTCGATTGCCGAAAACCTTCTCGATCTAATGATCATGAATGTGGCCGAGCCAGTGTTGAGAAGTGTGACATCATTGTTGTCCAAGTAGCTTTCGAAAAATCGCCCGCGGGCATCGGTGTTTACAGAACCCCAGAGTATATAATGAGTAATAAAGTCTCCGATAAGGATGTAAGGAGTCAGAAGCTGCCGTACTAAGTCCTCGAGATCATTTAAATTCCAGTTGCCATCTGGAAGTTAAACGTTGCAAAATGTAATTTTCCAAGGTAAGAATACCTGGCATGAAATTGCTTGTACCCTTATTGTTATGTTACATCCTTTTTGTGGAATAGAAGAATCAAGTATAATTGCAACGCCACCTTAAGCACGTGCAACAGGGTCAACATCTTTCCGAAAGATTTTATAACCCCGCATGAGGAACACTTCGGGAGGGTTTAAATAACTATCTTGGATGCATATTACTCTGGGGTTATGAGCAGCCATTAATAGATTTAACTCAGCCAGGTGGTTGACTTCGATTACAGTTCCATTGGATGATGAATGAATTTTACGTAAAAAATGAAGAGAAAATATAATAATAGTGAGAAGGAGAAAGCTGACTTTAGAAGTAAACTCGAAACGTGTTACAACACTCTGGCATCTAGTACACGCGCTTAGAGCATCTGCCTGTCATCCTTATTTCTGTCCTCTTTGAGTGTAGACATAGTTCAGAAGCCTCCCGAGTATCCTCAAGTAGTGCGATTTTTTTAGTTCAGATGAGACTAAAAATATTTAAAACAAATTAAAATTTATTTAAATTCAGTGAATTTTACAACAAACGTTCGGTTTTAAAACATCTCCCTTTGGGGGAAAGCCTCTCCAGGGCGACAGCAATCAGAAGGATCTTCTCTGCCGAAATCTGAAGAAGACTAGCCTCCACGTGCGAGTATTCCCTGCAGGAACCAGACGTAGACCCTGAATCAGACCTTGACTCCACTGGTGAAACAGTGATGGAGATAGATGAATACCCCGCCCCCAAACCACCGCCTGAAACACAAACACCTGACCTGACCAGCAAAGTCATATCACAGATAAGCGGGGCCTTTACTATGACCAAATTCTACAACAGTAACACCAATAAATCTACAACGACGACATCGACTACCGAAGGAATATTCATCTCTCCCAAACCCAAACGAATTGCACGAACCTCGAAAGACCCTACCCCGATCCCTACAAAAACCCAAAATAAATACACCCCTCTAACACCCACTTCCAACAACGACAACGAAGACTAGGAAGATGAAGATATAGGCGACCAAACAACCCCAGCCCCACCCAAAATACGCCTTCCACCACCGCTAAACATCCCTGGCATCCCTGCTAACAGGAATAAAATCCTGAACTTCACACCACAATCATACGCCACAAAAAGATACCACATCAAGTACACCAACTACAACACTAACCTTTACATGAATGTCAAGACATACAATAATGGAAGAAAAGTTTAAAACAGATAACATCAAATATTACACATATTCCGACAGAAACAACAAAACACACACTTTCGTGCGTCGCGGCCTCGACTGGCCTCCCAAGACTTCGCAGCAGAACTAAATAACAAATAATCATTAAACGTACAAAAAATTTTCCAGATGAGAAACACTTTCCGCCCCCATTACCTACTAACCACTTTCAGTGACATTAACAGTGGGACCGCGCAACAACAAATTGTCGTATGCATCCACACTGCCTGAAATGCTCCAAGCCCTAGCTTACACACCTACGCTCAAAGAAACTAGATGTACCAGCAAAATGTTTCAATTGCATTGGCCGTCATCCGGCAAATTTCACAGACTGCCCAGTGTACATACAAAAAATCAACGCCCTTGACGCACAATAAAACCAGCGAAGAAGCAACACCAACACACAAATAAACAAACAAACACCTAAGTACATTCCAACTCCTGCCCCCAAATACAACAAATGGAACCAACCTCTCCTGCAAAACCCTCTTCCCTCTACCAGAAACGTCAATATGAACATCCCACCCCTACCTAAGCCCTAGACTGCCACCTTAACTACCACTACTTACAAAACACCCCCCCCTTGAGCCTAGCCCCCTGAGCCCAATCTCCTTTTTAAACAAAACACAAACTCAACAAACAGTCTTTTCGCAGAACTAAAGAAACTCAACAACAAAATTAAACTGCAAAATATAATACAAGCCATGAGGGACCTCAACAAACGTCTAGAGCCTTGCATCACACCGGAACAAATATTCACCACTTTCATTGAATGCGCATCCACCATCGACTCATACGACATCATCAACAACTGAAAATACTGACATAACAGCCAGCCAACACACAATCCATCACCATCTGCTCATGGATTGCGAGTGGTATATTGGGTAAGACGGGGGAGCTTGAGCTCTTCCTTCGTAATCATAACATCGACATCATGCTACTAAACGAAATACACCTATCACCTCACCACATCCTCAGACTATAATAATTCATAGTACATAGACTCAACCGACCGCAGCAAACGCGCAAACCATCTGGAGGAGTTGCTGGGCTAATAGTACACACAATCAACCTTACACACATGCACACCCCACACCTGCTTCGAAACCATACACAAAAGGCTCGCCAACAACACTTTCATCATCGCAGCATATTACAGACCCACAAACCACTTCAAACACACACAATTAATCAAACCATACCTCGACCCTATTACAGATCACATAACCACCCTCATCTAATTCCGCAACCTTGTCCGTAGACAATGGCAGAAAACCCAACTCACTACACACAGACTCGAATCAAAGACGTTAAAGAACAAATCCAAAACAGAAATCAAAAGACATAGAAACGAGACCAGGACCAACAAGCTCGCATCAATCAACGCATTCGAGAACTTACTATGGAAACTTACCCGAAATCTTAAGAAACGCTTTAAACCTATCCCCACCCATCAATTACTGATAGACAAAAAACACAAACACTCGCATACATATTCGAACAAATACCCATATCCAACACCCCCGACACACCAGACCAGACAGACATCATACAATCTACACAATCATATCTAAACACTAAACACCCCTGAAATAAACATCAGAATCTCAAATTCCTTACCACTTCTACCGAAATATTAAAAATAATCAGAACCCTTCCCAATCACAAGTCACCCGGTCCTGACTCCATCGAAAACATCATCCTCAAGAACATCTCCCGAAAAGCTAATGTTCAACCACACTACCTGGTTAACGCCATTCTTATCCTCCATCACTTCCGCTCCTCACGGAAGACAGCCACGGTTCATTCCATCCCTAAACCAAATAAAAGTCACTCAATACTCACCAGCTACCGCCCCATCAGTCAACTTAGTACTTTTTCCAAACTAGCCGAGAAAATCATCCTCTTCCGCCTCGAAGTCATAGACAGAACGCAAAAAATCACACCTGATTTTCAGTTCTGCTTCATAACCAAACACAATACTGTTCAGCAGGTGTGCAGAATTGCAACAGATATAGCCATTATTTTCAGCAAAGATCTTGTGACTGCTATGACCCTGTTAGACATAGAAAAAATATTCGATAACATATGGATAACAGGGTTAATCCACAAACTAATCAAACATAACCTACCTCCATTCCTTATCAAACTCATACAGTCCTACCTCACTAACAGATCCTTTAGAGTCAAAATCAATGACACCCTCTCCGATCCCAGACCAAACGTGGCTGGAATACCGCAAGGGAGTGTACATGGCTCCAAACTCTTCAACCTTTACCTTTGCGATTTTCCAACTTTCTCTAAATCACGCACCGCATTATATGCTGATGATACCGCCATCTATGCGTACAGCCATAACGCATAGGTGGTTATCACACAGCTACAGATCCACATCAATACTGGTACAAATGGAAAATAAAAATAAACGCCGAGAAGACCGAAGCCATCGTCTTCACATGGAAATTCACGAATCTCAAAATACACACTCCTTTAGTTATGCACAATCACAAAAGCACCACCATAAAATATGTTAAATACCTCGTTTTCCATCTCTCATGTCGACTAAATTATGCACACCACATTCAACAACATATCCTAAAAACTTAACTATTCCTCCGCAATATATACTGCCTTCTAACCAAAAACAGCCCATTATCCCTTAAAACCAAACCCTTCCTTTACAAATCCCTCCTACAACCAATCCTGAACTACGCAGCTCCAGCCTGGTGTGGCGCCCCATTCACAACTACACTGCTACTCCAGAGGTTTCAAAATAAATCTTTACGCCTTGCTGCACAGACTTCAAGATACATTTGCATAACATGCCTCCATCTACTCACCAACTTGCCAAACACAAATGACTACATCACTCAACAAACACAAAAATTCTATACACAAACTACTACCAACCCCAACCAGCTCATACAAAACATCACCCTCATCAATCACTCAACGTTCCCTTCAGGACAAAGCACAAGCTCCCCTACGAATTACTTCCAGTATTCCAAGAGCGCCCCCCAGAGCAAATCACCTAAAAATAGCACACCAACCACACCTCATCTAATATTCACACACTAAACACAGAAACCTTACTTAAACACAACCAGCTAATAAAAATACTATATATTCCACATGCAGGTGCCTCATGCATATACAACCACTACTACACAAAGAGCAAGCCAAACTACACTCAACAAACAAAACAAGTACACAAAACTCTAAACATATCATGCACAACTAACATTATTATACCATCCATCACCACAACTTAATTGTTTTTAATTAATTAAGAAAAGTTTCAAGTTAAACAAAAAATGATTTTTCATTTGTACATAAATGGATTTTTAATTTTCTCCTTTTCCCATACGTAATCTAAAAATCACAAAACAAAATCACAATTATTATAAAATTTCATACACATCTCACTTTGAGTAGGAACTCTGACAAAACCCGCCATGCGTTCCAAGTAGATTAATTTTTAACCTGTATTAAAATTTAAAATAACAAAGAGAAATTTGAAATGAATGTCGTTCAAAAGGCTGGCGGTTCGAAACCCTGCTAAGATAAGTGATTTAACATTTGTATATGCAATTGCCTGTCAGGTATGTGTCGGTAGTCGGAAAAAAGCGGTTCAATTAATATTCTCGGTATAAATACGGGCCCCAAAAGAGCCAGCGTTGTGAGCTAGTAATCGGCCCTTTGTGTCTGTATCGTTGTCCGCTTGGTCGACATCAAGTAGCAAATTATCCTCGATACCGAACCATCACCAAGATGAGTGAATTCACCGTGTGCAAATTACCGTTCCGCCCGTTCCCCCCTGAGTTGGTTGACAGCCGTGGTTTTCCTGGTAGCCAAACTCAGATCCCCGATCCACTCGTGCGTCTAGCGTCAGCCGTGGCTCTCCTGGCCGTAGCTGACACCATACCCCCGATTCGGCCTGCGTGGCTTCCACGCAGATAGCTGCAGCCGTGGTTTTCCTAGCAGCGCCAGGTATTCAACCGCGTCGCCGCCCTTGCAGCCATAGCTTCGTCGCGTCATTTGTTTTTTATTATATTCCTTTATTATAGTCCAGTAAATTTTATTAACAATAAAAACTTTAATTTTTCGAGAAACAATTTTATTTCATCAGTCGTGTACAAGATTCCCAAGTGAGCGGACGTTCTTTACGTGAACTCTGTGCGTATATATTTTATTTGCAAACATAAAATTCTTATTGAAACTTAGGTTTTTTGTTTGTTTGTGTTTATTTTGCTGTATTTTGTGTTGTTTTAGTCGTTTATCGACTGATTTCATTTTATTTAAATCGATTGAATATTGCTCTTTTTTCGTAGTTTTGGCTACATTTTCTTATTTTCAGGTTGGTTTTATTATTTTCTTTGTTTTTATTAATTGTCCGCTTTGACGGACGGGGTGTTTGACGGAGGATGCAACCCCTCTGTTGCATTAAACCCTGCTAAAAAGCAGAAAGTAATGAGCCAATTGACGGTGGAACAAATTCCACAGTTTCTAGTCATGAAAAAAAGACGGATCTAATTTTGTCAAGGTCAGTCCGTTTTTAATTAATAAACAAATGTACAGTTTGGTTGGCGAAGTGCAGTCTTTAAAGAAAATTAAAGAAGGTCTTTTGGATTTCTGCAAACCAATGTATTTTCTGATATTCCAGTTTAGGTGTCCTCTCACTTGACCCTCAAAACCGTCAAGGGAGTGATAACATGTCGCTATTTAATAAATTGCACAACTTTGCTCAGAGCTTAAAACACACGGAGGTTCTGAGCTCATACGGATTACCCGCAAGGTCAATGGCGTAGTGGAAGACACTGCGTCCATTATTGTGTCATTCTCGTTGCCTTAGTTGCCACCCCAAATCCGGGTTGCAATGTATAATTTGCCTGTTAGGTCTTACATTCCCAACCAGATGCGATGCTTCAATTGCTTAAAGTTCGGACATTTTGCAAAAACATGCAAGGCCAAAAAAATTTGTATATGTAGAAAGGCACCTCATGAAGAACAGCGCTGTACCGATCCGGTAAAGTACGTGAATTGTGGTAAAGGGCATCTCGCGTAGTCTAAAAACAGCTCAAAATTTAAAGGAGAATATGCCATCATAAAACATAAAATTCTGTACAACTGTAGTTTTCCTGAAGCAAGAGCTTTCATTCGTCAGAACTCTGCAGTGCCAACTTTCAGCTTTGATAATGTTGCTGCAGCTAAGCCAGCGATTTCTTATACCTCTGTCAATGAAGTCGCTGCTCTTCTCTTGCCTGAGATTAAAAAAAAATTATTGCGGAAGCGATTTCTACAAACAAAGGCGCTATAATGAGTGCAGTTCTTTGCAACATATAAACAGCGATTAGTAATATTTCAACGCCGTCACTCCCTATTGTACCAGTACCTGTTTTGCCAAGTACATCTCAATCTCTGAATAAAGTGCTTTCTTCAAATATTATGCCCTCTCCTGCTTCTGTACTGTCAGTACAGGATAAAGATATTTCTTTCTCCGACTCACAGTGGATTGCCAATGGGGCGGGACAATGGGGCGGTAAAAAATGCAAACCCAAAGATAGCCGTGTGTGGGCTTAGGGCAGCCTTTACCTTCTGACTTTTACTTTTCATTTCTATCTTCATTTGTTATATCTAATTCGTCCAACATTCCATGAAACTGTAATGGAATCGTCAACCACCTACCTGAGTTAAAGCTATTACTAGCTGATCATAACCCCAGAGTAATAAGCATCCAAGAGAGTCAATAAAAACCTCCCAAAGTATTCAACATGCGGAGATATAAAATCTTCCTCAGAGATTTTGACCCTGTTGCACGTGCTCATGGTGGCGTTGCAATTGTTCTTGATTCTTCTATTCCTTACAAAGAATGTAACATTACAACAAGGTTACAAGCACTTACATGCCAGGTATTCTGACCTAGGAATTTTACAATTTGCAACGTCTACCTTCCAGATGGCAACTGGAACTTAAATGATCTCGAGGACTTAGTACAGCAGATTCCGACTCCTAAAATCCTTGTCGGAGACTTTATTTCTCATAATATACTCTGCGGTTCAGTATGCGCAGATGATCGCGGTCGAATTGTCGAAAGCATCTTGGACAACAATGATGTCACGCTTCTCAACACTGACTCAGCCACGTTCATGAACATGAGATCAAGAAGTTTTTCGAAAATCTACTTGTCTATTTCTACCCCTACTCTAGCTGCCCATCTGCAGTGGCAAGTAGTTGACGATGCCCATTACAATGACCTTTCTCCCATTCTTGTGTAGTTCCTTTCAAATACTGTTTCTGTTGCACAAACAACAGCACGAAGAATGTTAATTGATCTGGCCGATTGGCAATCTTTCGCCAACAGCCATATGCTTCCCGAACCAGATTTAAAAATCGAGCTGCAACATTTAAACGATTCTATTCTGCATTCCGCTTCGTTATCAATACCGAAGTCCCCTGATTGACTCAAAAAGAAGTCTGTTCCTTGGTGGAATGAACACGTATCTTCCGCAATACGCTATAAAAAGCACGCACTAAATTTGTATTGGAGAAATCCGATACTTTTAAACCAAATTGCTATCAAAAAAGTCCGTGCGAAATCCAGGCGTTCAGTTCTTCAGTATAAAACTGAATCTTAACGTGGATTTGTTTCTTCTATTGGTACTGATTTCGACCAATCTCTGCTTTGGAAGAAAATCAGGTATATCAACGGTTACAAGATAAGTTTCCATATTCCAATGCTCCGGATCATTGGTCAGGTACACTCTGTCAGAGTTGATATTTGTGATATTCTAGCAAACCAGTTTGAGTCCGTTAGTCACTCGGATAATTACTCGCTCCATTTTCTGCGCTCAAAAGTGGCTGAAGAAGTTCATCTAAACTTTGTTTGTGATACTTCTGAGAGTCATAATTCAATATATATTCTGGCAGAATTTGAACTTGCACTGACAAGGGGAAGCCACGTAGTTGGGGTCACCGATTTGGCTGAAATTTTTTCAGATGGTAGGTGACGCAAAAAAAAAAATAATACAATTTTTGCCGTTTTATGCACTTTTCAAGAAAATTCGAGAAAATCGCGTTCAAAGTTTTCACATCTAGTTTTGTAGTAAAAAGATTGATACTTATTGTGCGATGGCGTAGCGCAGTGGGTTGGCGTACAGTTGAAGCCTTAACTTCATACCGAGCGAACGTATCTACCAAGTGGAGTGTGTTGTTATAAATCGAAACCTTAATTTGTTTAAGTTCTTCATTGTTTTACATTGTTTTAGACAATAAATTTTATTTTTATTACAAAGTTTCTTGTCAAATTTAAAAAAAACTGGCTTCCAGGCCAAGGCGCAATACTACCTATCCTGGTAACAACCCTAGGAGAGAAATAGTTGATTCGCCATCCCCTTCAACATCCCTGGAAAGTCTCCCACGGACATTTGATTTCTCAAACCAAAAACCGTTTCCACATTTGGAACTTGATTCGAGTGGGGAAACCATCATAGCGATGGACGAGGAGGAACCAACCCCGAGGTGCAGATACCGACCCTGCAACAAGCGGTAAAAATACCACCAAAATTCTTTTTGGCGCACTTTTTCCCCCAAAAGCGTGTGTACTCCTCAGTTAGGATACACCACCGGATGAGAAGACATTTAACGGTCCTAAGAGGACCGCAAGACCCCATGTGAAACCCAAATCTATAACAAAAACCTATAATAAATTCCACACCCTTACAGACAACGATACTTACGACGACTCTGACACAGACGAAGAAATCAAACAAAAAATTACAAAACCCCGCCCGCCCCTCCTATTATCTTTCCATCAATCCCAAATAACGCGACAAAACTGCCCAAGTATATACAGACCTACGCAACAAAAGGCTGCCACATCAAATACACTAACAATAACACAAACATTTACATCCACAACGAACAGGAAAGACAAAATATCATCGCGGACCTGAACACGGACAAAGACAATCACTACTACACATACACAAATATGGTGACCAAAACGCACGTGTTTGTACTCAAGGGACTCGATAGTGTACCGGAGATGGTAGAGCTGCGCGTGGAGCTGATTGCGCAGGGCATAAATGTAAACAAGGATTTTAGAAAGCGCAAGTCAAGGTAGAGTGGGAACGACATATAAATAAAAAAACAGCTGATCCAGTGCCATCGCTGCCAGCAGTGGGGTCACGCCACAACAAATAGTAGGCTCCGCCCACTTTACCTAAAGTGTGCGCAGCACCATCTCACACAAACCTGCGCCAAGAGCCCGGACACGCCTGCCACATGCGCAAACTGCGCTGGCTCACTATCGGCCAACTATACGGAATGCCCGGTGTACCTTAATAAAATAAAAATAATAGAATCAAACAAAACTACACGGACTATCACACGGCCTAATAATACCTACGTTGACGCACCTACCCCTTCCAAAAACCTTTGGAAAAATCCCAACCAAACAGTCTCCCCAAAACAAAACTTTCTTTCCAAAAGACAAGATTTCCCAGCGGTCCCAACCCCTAAACATACCACGCATCATCCTTCAAACAATACACAACCACAACAACACCAAAAGAACAACAACAACAACAACAACCAGTGGACGACATAACTGAGTTGTTCTCAGAAATGGCCAAGCTGAACCCAACAATTAATATTTCAAACATGCTTGCAGCCATAAAAGACTAGAACATAGCTCTCGCAAAAGCGAAATCAAGCAATGAGCATTTTACAATTTTCTTATCATTAGCGAAAAATGTACACACATACAACATTTAAACACAAAACAACACTAAACATCTGTTCATGGAACAACAACGGAGTTATGGGTAAGATAGGTGAACTTACACACTTTTTGAAAACTCACAACATACACATTTGCTTACTAAACGAAACTAAACTCAACAACACACACAAAGTTAAGATACACAAATACACAACGTACAGAGCTGATTCACCACAGCAAGGCCCGATCCCCTCAGGGGAGGTTGCAGTGTTAGTTTAAAACAACGTGGCAAACACATTTACACCAAACCCACACACTACACTAGAAACACTAAATATAACACTTACAGACAACACTGTAATCTATGCTGCATACAACAGTCCACGATACCACTTCACACGCACAGATCTCATTACTTTGCCACACAAAAACATTGGTGGTCAGCAATTTTAACGCAAGACATACGGACTGGGACTGCAATGCAAACAACTAAAACGGTTGCACACTTAAATCATACACAAACTCACACGTCGCTATCATACTTCACCCAAACACACCCACTCACAACCCCGAACACGGAAGTACGCCCACCATCTAATCATAAATAAAAATGGACATAACATCACCCACCCCATATCCTTACCCGAGCTTAACTCTGATCTCAACCCAATCATTTTTCATTTAACCAATCATCACATAGAAAACCTAAAATAATTACTTCATACAAGTACACATACTGGGCGCACTTCCGAAAAACACTTGACACGATCATCCCCTTTAACCATCAAATACACACAACACAAGACATCGATACACAATAAGAACACTTCACAAACGCCATACACATTGCAAAACAGAAACACACACAAAACATTAAAATCAGCACACCAAAACTTAACTTGCCACCATACATTACACAATTAATTCAACAGCGTAACCACACCAGTAGACTATGTCAGAGGACACACACACCTTTACACAGAATACACCTTAAGACATTAAATTCACAAATAAAACCGGAAATAAAAATACATAAAAACAACACATGGTCCCTAAAACTCTCCGCCCTTAATCCTAACGATAACTCACTCTGGCAGCTGATAAAAGCACTTAAAAAACCCTACACAAGAATACTCACACTCACACATCACAACACAACAGCTATCACAGACGAAGACAAGACAGAGATGATAGCTAACACATTTGAACAAATACACATAACACACACCCCAAACACCTCCACATAAGATAAAATCACACAAGACACACTACAATACTTAAATACTCTACATAAAACTGACACTAAAACGCTGTCCAGACTGCTCACCACCCCATCCGAATTAACAAAAATTATTAAAACCCTACACAACCGTAAAGCTCCTGGCCCTGACCAAATAGCAAACCCCATCCTAAGAAAACCTTTCCAGAAAATCCATTATCCAACTCCACTACATTATTAATTCAATTATAAAACTTCATCATTTTCCTGCTGCCTGGAAAGCTGCTACGGTCCATCCAATCCAATCCAAGTTAAAGCCTGTTAAACACCCTATCCAAGCTAACCGAAAAAGTCATACTATCCAGGGTCGACGATATCGACACAAGACAAAACTCACCCCTGATCACCAGTTTGGCTTCCGAGCCAGATATTGCACGGTGCAGCAGGTTTGCAGGATTGCAACCAATATCGCGACCCAATTCAATAAAAAGAAGGTCACGGGCATGACCCTACTGGACATAAAAAAGCCTTCGATACGGTCTGGACAGTGGGGCTCGTGGCCAAACCTATTTCCTTCCGATTCCCTCCCAAACTAACCAAGCTTATTTATTCCTACCATACAACCCGATCTTTCACAACCAAAATTAATTATTCACATTCTTAACATCCTTAACCTAAAAAAGCACGAATTCCACAAGGCAGCGTCCTTGGTCCTAAGCTTTTTAATCTATTCATCAGTGACATCCCCACATTCCCGAACCCACACACTGCACAATACGCAGACGACACAGCCATAAATACACATTCCTGTAGCGCCCAAGTAGCCACAAAACAAACACAAATATATATAAACATACTGGAGCGCTACTGTAACAAATGAAAAATACACATAAACACTAACCAAACCGAAACCTTAGTCTTTACACATAAATTCATACACAACCAAATAATCACACCACAAACAAAAATTTACACCCTCTAACTGCGTAAAATACCTTGGAATACACGTATACCAAACACTAAGATACCATCAACACATCAAACACACACTATCAAAAGCACGCGCAGTCATTCGCAACCTCTACCCTTTACTTGTTAAAAACAGCTCCCTCACATTAAAAAACAAATTACTCATATGTACATCAATCATTCGCCCCTTCATCCTGTATGCAGCCGCAGTCTGGTGCAACGCACCGACCACCACCACACTACTACTGCAACGCCTTCAAAACAAATTTTTAGGACTGGCGACCAACTTTGGACGTTACACTAAAATTGCACAACTACACGAAGACACTAACATACCATACAATACAGATTACATACAAGAAACATCACAAAAAATTTACAAAAACACACAATATAATTCAAACAAACTTATAAAACATCTGCAGTGTCATGCACCGAACATTCTTATACGCATATGGGTTAAGCCACATAGTAGTTTCATTATTTTTCTAATTTAAAATATTGGTTCTGACTTTTGGAACACTTTTGTGCTAAATATATTTCTTTGAATAAATATAAAATGCCAAACATCAAACTGTTTAAGTCTCTTTTGTTTTTTTTTTTGATAAACAATTGACAGGCGCAGATGATACGATTTATGTCAAATTAAATGTAATATGAAGAAACTTCAAGAGCCATTTTCTTGTTTCCGGAACCGTTTGAGAAAAAACATTTCAAATAAAAGTTGTACAAAATGCTGATATCTATAATTTTTACTTTAACAATTTTTTTGTATCTGCAACCGTTTTTGAGTAATTGCAGAAACTACAAACACTGACTAGAGTAAACATGCACATCCGGTCGGAATATGGTTTTCAAAAATTAAAGGTTTTCGTGCCAGGCACATACAAATCTTAAGTCTAATATTTCATAATTTTCCCTTTAGCCGTTTGGGCTGTAGAGCGCTCACATACACACACACACACACACACACACACACACACACACACACACAGACGGACGTCATTCCAAAAATAGTCGGAATCGATTCAGGGATGGTCAAAACGTATATCTCAGTTAAAATCTCGAGATCGAAATTTTTCATGATTACAATAATTACTTATACTGCGTATAGGAAAGTATGAACATAACACTAATCCGTGACAACAACACTACAAGTAAACTCAAACACAAGTTACCCTATCAAAACTTACCCATATTTCTAGAGGGGTTGCATGACCAGAACACATAACGCACAACAACACTGTACACTACTAACACACACGCACACTCCACAACACAAAACAACGTAATTTCATACACAAAACTGTACATCCATCACCAACAAACATGTACATATTTTAAATTAGTTAAATTAGTTTGTAAGTTTTAACAAAAATATTGTTTTCAATATATTAAATGGGTTTTCTGGCACCTCCTTTCCCCCAAAATACAATCCCAACACGCAACGTACAACAAAAATGTATAACAAATATAATTACACAATGTTCAAGCGCACAACACAATAACACACATACACAGATATACACTCTTATTGTGAGTAGGAGCTCTGACAAAACCAACCATGTTGTCCATACATTAGTATATAAGTATTATTGTAATTAAAATAAAAATACATAAAGAAAGTTGAAAATGAATAAATGAGCTGGCGTACAGATCCAGTGGGCAAGAGTTCTAGCCCGTACCCTGTCGTCATTTTTCTGCTGTATAAATTTTTATTTTTGGTTTTTTTGTTGCAAATAAAATATTTATTTTATTTCACGTAAAAACCAACCACCAGGTGAGTATAAGAACAAACATCACTACACGCACATAGTTAAGAAACAAACGCGTGCACGTTCTCATAAGACGCGCGTTTGTTACATTATTATTAAAAAACTATGTAAAATTTATATAATAGAAAATATTTTAAATTTAATTATTCGCGCTTTTAATATACTTCTTTTTGAAGTCTGAACCGCAACTATAAACAAAGAAAAGCAAAATAAAACCCCATTTGCTGTTAATACCTACATTTTAAAATAATGATTACCATCTAAGTGAATGCTCCAATAGTCAATAATTTTAAATCTTATTTACAATAAAAGAAAAAAAGTCGTACTGAGAAAAAAGCTGGCGGAGTACAGCTAGAACCTCTGACCACTGTGTCTGTACGCCATTCATTTGTCATTTTTTTTTCATTTTCAATATTCTTTATTGTTATAATTAAATTTACATTAATTTCTTAAAAGCTAATGTTTGGACAACATGGTTGGTTTTGTCAGAGCTGTTACTCACATGGGGAGTGTATATCTGTGTGTGTGTGTAATTGCGTTGTGCGCTTAAACATTGTGTGATTGTCTTTCCTATTATTTTTATTTTTATTTGTGTATTGGGAATGAAATTTGTGGGAAAGGAGGTACCAAAAACCCATTTAATTATTTGACATAATGAAAATTATTTTTGTTAAAACTTACTAACTTAACTAAATTAAAATCACTTAAATTTTATAAAACAAAACATTATGGATGATTGATGGTAAATTTTTGTGTGTGTGAGAGATGTTTTGTTTTGTGTTCTGTTGTGTAAGGTATTGTTGTATGTGAAAAGCCCGTATCACATTCAGCAACATTTTCGTGGATTAGTTCATGGACTAGTCCAGCAACTTGTTCATGAACTAGTCCAGCAACACCAATTTCTCAAAATTTGTATTATTTTTATTTCGTCACCTACCATCTGGTTCGTTTCCGGACATGGGTATATAAAGATTATTTTCATGTTTTGGTTTGATTATTATATTTTCTAAATTTGGTCCCCTATTTTTCGAACACGCTGTATTGTAACGCGCCATCTACGTATTAAGTAAACATTTAACTAACTAAAAATTACTCAAATATTAATTAAAAAATAAATTCACAAATTTTATTGAACAAAATCAAAGTTATCGATTTTATATGGATTTATACATAAAAAATAATTTATCTAATTGCAATTTAGATTTTATATAAATTTTTGACTTCAATTATTTAATAATTAACTTTAATTTGCATAATCTTCTAGTACTGGACCATCGTTGTGTGTGTGTGTGTGGTAACTAAATAATTCGTTGATCTAAAGTCGCACAGAAAAGGAGTTATACGGAGTATCGAAATAAAAGAGTTTGAATCCTTCTTATAACAATCAGTTTATTAAACATAGATTTTATGGAATGCAATGCAGAATGATCTATGACTCCGTGAGGCTAAATGATAGCTATTAATGCACCTGCACTGAGTGTCGCCAATGCTCACGTACTGATGTAGATTAAAAACTACTAATCACCCAACTTTACTGTTTTAGTACTGTGTATGAAATTGGACGGTCTCAAAGGATTTTTATATGCAGAGCTATTGTCCGCAGAACTGTTTGCGTTCCGTGCACGCCACTGGACTTACGTTTGTTGGCCAGCCCATGCACCGTAGAAATAGTAAGAGTCGTCGATACCTTGTTATGTGAGGTAGATTTGAATACAGCTTTATTCAGTCCAGTCTGGTAATCGTTATTTAATTCAATTTAGTAGTATGCAATGAGGACCCTCCAGAACGACCGGTCACTCAATCCATCTCATATGCTAGTGCTAACAAATATGTCATTCTTTTTCCTGTGTCGGCGCACTTTTCGGCATTGACCATTGTTATTGTCCTGCTGAGTTATCGCACCTGTCCTTATGTGTAGCTGCCCTTTGTGTCATAATATTTTAAGTTGTGAACCGGTTGTATACAAGTAAGTATTTTTATTGTTGATACATTTTAAAACTAAAGTTATAATAAAATCTGTATTGCTGGTTTGTTTAGAAATGGAAATAGCAAATTTAGTAGGAACTGTCAATTATCTGAAACCAGTAAGGAAACTACTAGAATTGAATATAAATGAAGAGAATGAAGTACTCGGCGTAAAAGCAGTTACTACAAAGTTTGGCAGGATGATTCTTGTCGAACCGTCTGAGTCAGTCATATTTCTACCCCTTCGTCTTGCAAAGATGACCGATGATAATATAAACGAATTAAATAAAAATATGAAGTCGGAAAAATTAGCAATTATATATACAAGCACCATGTGGCAGTGCAAAAGATGCCATATGTGTAGAATATCTTAAACTGGCAATATAAATAAATAAATAAATAATGCAGTTGCGTATTAAGAAATAAATAATTTAATGTATTGTTTCTGTTATCCCTTTCCTGCTTTCGCCAACTAAGCGATAAAGTGGCAGCGCATATATCTTCACTATTTTCTACACCTGTTAGAATAGTATCAATCCGATTTTAGATAAAAAAAAAGGTTAAGTCGTAAGAAAAAATACTTTAAAAAAGAGGGGTTTCAGGTGGGACAAACTAGTTGCTTGGTTTACCCTTCTGAATATAAGTGTCTTTTTAAAATACATTCGAAAATAAATATGGAAAATGTGGGGAGTGCAGATGAATTGCTGAACTTTGAAGGAGAAAAAAATTTCCAAATTTTTATCAATATTTGTAACGATTTGTTACAAATATTAAAATAATAAAATCGCTGGAACCTGCTGGTATTTTGTTACTGATCCGGAAGAGAACAATGAAAATTATCTGAATTTTTTCAAAATTTGCAAAGGTATAATTGACGCGGCGACGATGAATGATGCTGCTGCTACTGCTGCTACCACCAACACTCAGATTAGAAACTGTTTGAATATCTTCACCGTCATTTGCGATGAGAAAAGAAGAGTAAAATTATTCAATATACTGGGACGTCGCTTAACCATCACAAAAACATATCCTCCTGCGGGCATTAATCCAGTTGCTGGGTTTAAAGACAATATGAAAGATCTCATTGATTACGTAAGCGAGTACATACCGCCAGAGGATTTTAAAAGAATGAGTTTTCGTACTCCAAGATTGGGATCTGGACCAGCTTGGCAAAGTTTTTGACGTGTGGACCAGATACATTTAGACGTGGTATGGGATACCTTTTCTAGAATCCTGCAATGCAACGCTGAAGTATTTTCAGATAGAGATTTTGCTGTAGAAGTAACGAGAGTATCTATGCCTGTGGGCAGAAGGAATCCTGGTTTACCTGGGCACGCTTTGACACTTTTTGAGTCATGCAGACGTAAACATGGTATTGTAGAAATGCAGAACGATGGTAATAACTCTTTACCACGAGCTCTTAGTGTTGCAGAAGCATGGCTCAAGAATAAAACCAAACTTTTTTGATATCGCTGCGGATCGCCGTGACATTCATGTTTCTTGTCTCTTGTGCTGCTTATTAAGGCGCGAGTTAATATTCCAATGTACGGAGGAGGTATTCCTGAAATTAAAGAATTTCAGCGGTATATTCACGAATACAATATTGTTGTGTACGAGTATCGTGGTTACGGTGCATTATAAGATGAAGGATCTAATGGAAAAAACCTTCCAAGACCTAATCTTCTTCACAGCGACAAGAATTTTTCTACGATTAATAGTTTGACAGCAGCAATTTCGTCAAACTATTTTTGCGAGCCATGTCATAAACCTTACCACCAACGAGGATGTCATCATTGCAGCAACATCTGTCTGCTTCTGTTGCTTCTATTCTCCGGCATGCATGAGTCCATCTATTTTGTGTACAAAATGCAATAGACGTTTTATGGGTCAACTGTGCTATTACAAACACACTACATTTCTTTGTGCCCGTATACCCGCGTGCATAATATGTCTGAAAGTTTTCAAGAACTTTTTGCTCGCTGTGTCAGTGCTACAAAGCTGCTAAACATAAATGCTTTATCAAAAAAGATACAGATCCAGCAAAGAAACAAAATAATATGTTCATTTATTATGATTTTGAGACGCGTCAAGAGAAAGTTGTCAGGAAGGACAAGAAAAATGAAGTGAGTTTGTACGTCGTTCAAGAAGTATGTCCTACCTGCACCGATGTTGATGATTTGAGTGTTTGATGCAGTATGTGCGGGCTGCGACAACATGTTTTCAAAGACAACGCAATAAACAATCTGCCCATTTCATTAGCATCATTTGGTAAAGCCATGGATTTACCGCATACGGTGAAAAAAGGGTATTTTCCGCATTTATTTAATAAACTGGAAAACCTGTTCTATTACGGACCTAATCCGGCTGTTACATATTACGGTGTCGATAGTATGAGACATGAAAATCGAACTTGTTTCTAGAGTGGCACGCAAAACAACTGGAAGAAAATTATATATTTTTCGCAAGCAAAGAGAAATTATTGAATACTGTGTCTCTGATGTGGATTTTCTTCGTCGGGCTTGTGAACAATTTCGCAAAACTTTTAATGAAGACTGTAACGTGTGTCCTTTCAGTGAAGCTGTAACAATCGCTTCAGCATGTAATCGAGTGTTTCGGAGACAATACCTTAAGAGGGATACTATCGGTATAATTTCGCGAAATGGTTATAGGTTTGGAGAAAATCACTCTAGAACGTTACAATAGTGAAGAGTTTGCACGAGGCATCCGTATAGAGCACGTAGATTATTGTCGAGAAACGGTAGTCGAACCAGGCCTGAAAGTTGATAGCTGTTATGCGCCGGAAGAACTAGGTTTCGAGTTTATGTGCTGTTTCTGGCGCGCTTGTGACTTTTGCTACCGTACAGATCGAGACAAAAATTTATATAGCAATACGCAGGAAACATTAAACCTTGGCATTCAAAGAACCCATGAAAAGGTGCTAAAGATGCGTAATCGCGGATACACTGTTAAAGGTATTTGGAAGTGTGAGTTTAAACTACAAAGAGATAGAGATCTCAAATTTGTGTTGGATAATCACGCGCTTATAGATAATTTCCGTAAAGCCGTGTGACGCGTTTTTTTGCGGGCGTACAGGAAACGTTTCTCTGCACAAGAAGGCGTGGAAAAAATTTAATACGTAGACGTGTGTTCACCCTATCCATTTGTCTGTAAGTACGGTAAATATCCTGTGGGACATCTGTGCGTGCTTGTCGGTATCGAATGCCAGCAAGTGTTGGGCCCTGAGAATAACATTGACAGAGTTAAAGGTCTTATAAAATGTGTAGTTATTTCACCATATGACTTGTTTTACCCTGTGCTACCGCGAAAAGTTCATTACAAGCTTATGTTTGCCTTGTGTCGTACATTTTGCGATGAGTTGAATAAGAATGACTGTACACACACCATTAGTGAGAGTAAACTTATGGGGACATGGATGGCGGGCGTAATACGTCGTGCCGTTGAGCTTGGTTATAAAATACTCGAAGTATATGAAATTAGGCAGTATGAAATCACCATTTACGATAAAGTTCGATAGACGGGCGGTTTATTTGTGGAATTTATAAAATATTTTCCAAAAATGAAATCCAAATATGTAAAGTAAGAGGCGTCACCTTTAACTACAAAAATTCTAAAACATTGAATTTTGACTGTTTGAAATGCATCATTCTACGAAAAACTGACGAAGTGGTAATTACGTCCGACAGCTTCAGGATTACGATGTATCATACTGTTGTTACACGGGCAGTAAATAAAGTGTTCAACATAAGCTTCATGAAACGTAGACTAGTGGATAATCTTAATTCTAAATCTTATGGATATAAGAGGCGTATGTAAGCGTGTGTGCATATTTGCGTATGTGTGTGTGTGTGTGAATACTGCACAAAATCATTTATTTCTATTTGTTTATTGCTATAGGTGTTATTGCTGCTGCTGTTATAGCTATATAAAGACATGTATTTTTAAAGATAACTTATTGTTGAAACTTCTTTGTATCATTATGGTGCCCAAGTTCCAGCATCATTTTTCTGCTATTAGAACGGGTCCGTTTGGGTGTGAAAATGTTATTTTGATGTTAATTTTATCAAGCATATAAAGAATATGTGTGATACAATGTTTTCTCAAGTAAACTGGCACTGCAGAACATGGCAGAAATTATATGACCATATTCAAAATGATAATTTCCTCGCAGGACGGCACTACAAGAATAACTATGACGGAGATAATCCTCAGCTAATTATAATCGATGATTTAATGCGTGAAAGTAATTCTCAAATTGTAGACTTCGCAAAAGGTTCACACAATGTATAGGTACTTTTCCTGACGCAAAATCTGTATCATCAAGGTAAATGCCAGAAGGATATATCGCTTAACGAAAACTATATTGTTTATCTTAAAAATTCATAGGACAAGGCTCAAATGCAACATTTGGCGCGTCAGGTGTATCCTGAAAACTCAAAATTTATTTAAGACGCGTATAATGACGCAACAACCGAACCGCATGAATATTAACAATTAGATTTAAAACTATCGACACCAGATCGATGCCGTTTTAAGAGAATGTCACGTGACAAACAGTTACTTATTTATCTACCAGCCAAGATGTATAAGTACAGTGATGCATATTTACCAGCGATTATTCTGTAAAATGACTAAAACAGTAATCAATCACGCAGATTATTTGTGTTCTCTGCATAAATTCAAACCAGATCATTATGTTTCTCTATTGGAAGTGCGATTAGTAAAAAAATTCATTGTTTGTGCGATTGTGTGTATAATATATTAAACGGTCAAGTTCCTGTAAATAAAATCAACGAGCACGTCTATCTCGTAACGAGCAAACCTTACGTAATCTTGTGCAAAAATGTGCTGACTGGAATAAAAGTAAACTAATTTTAATTCAAACTGGTGGAGCTCTATTGCCTAAATTACTTGCACCTATTATTACAGGAGGGCTAAGCAGTTTATTTGAAAATAACTATTTTATTCATTAATATGGAGCATGCGAAATAAATGGTTCTTATATCCTCGGAAACATTGCAGCGATTTCGAGTTCTTTTAATAACGACACTGATATAACTACAGAACTTGATAGAGATATGAAGAAAGTGATGGCTTCTGAAAAATGATCTAATCCTGATGAAAGGTCATTGTACCGGGAGACTTTGCAAAGATATTTACACTTTAAGAATCAATTACGTGAACCTATTACCATACCAATTACTGATTTAAAAAATGAAGACCTACAACAACAGCAGAAGCAGCAGCAGCTTCCAGAACCGTATAATACAAAATATATTTTAAGTTTGTTACCCTAAAATATCATAATAATGCGGCGCAATTGCTTCAAAGAGTGAAAGTTCTCTGAACCGGTATAACATGGGATGATAAAGGGATCGTTCAAATAAACGGTACTGTTATCGCAGATTCAAATAATACAGATTTGATAGGTGATATCCAGCGGTCTAGACCAAAACTTAATGCAACCGAGTGGTCCACCTTCACAATTTCATTAAAGGAAATTGACGTTTCCGGAGAATTAATCGGCAACCCGAATAGTAGGAGGTCTATGTACAGGAAGCCCGAATTAAGACGTATAAAATCAGTGGGAAAGAAATCAGAGCTAAGTTCTGATACGGCAAATGAATAGTATGGTGGTAATATATCGCAGAAAAAACAAACGTTCACATAAAGATGAATAGCCGCTTAGCTAGTATCTACTACGATCCGTCAAATGCAGCGGGTTTTTCGAGTGTCGCTAATAAATAAAATATTTTACGAAAGCAATCGCATACCGCAATACATACAGACAGATAAAGGGTCTGAATTTAAATCGAAATCGGTGAAAATTTTCTTTCGTCAAATCGGTGAACGATTTTATGTCACACAAAATCCTGATGTGAAAGAATGCCTTGTTGAACGGCCGAATAGAACTTTAAAGGCAAGAATGTAACGTTATTTCTCGCATAATAATACGTACCGTTATGTTGACGTATTAGCTAGTCTTACTACGGTATACAATAACACAAAGCATTCGGTAATAAAAATGGCACCGAAAAACTCAATTGATGAGAATATATTACAAGCATGGAGATCTCAGTATGGAAATGATATAGAAAATTAAAATATAAAACTAAAAATTATACCAGGCCAATTTGTTCGTATTTGCTAAACGAAAGAAACGTTTGAAAATGATTATCAGAGTAATTGGTCAGAGGAAATTTTTAAAATTACTCTCACAATAATACGAGTGGTTCCCGTTTATTGAATATTAGATTTAAATAATGAAGTCAATGAGGGTACATTTTATGAAACGGAATTTCAAAGGGTTTCGATTAAACCGAAAAAACCTCGTTTAAAATAGATAAAATAGTAGAAAGTCGGGGCATAGGTGTCAGAAGGCAGGTGTTGGTTAAATGGAGAGGATAAAGTGTTAAATTTAACTCTTGGATATTAGCTTCAGAATTAAAGAATATATGAAGGATATCTATTTAACGCTACCAAGTAATAGTTATATGAACTATTTCCCAGAAAACAAAACATCAGATTTTGACACAATTACAAAGAAATATCAAGTTTAGTGGGGAAGAGTAGGAAGTGGTTGTATCTGTAATACAATATCCATTGACTTTCTCTCAAGAAGAGTAAAATTATTCAATATACTGGGACGTCGTTTAACCATCACAAAAACATATCCTCCTGCGGGCATTAATCCAGTTGCTGGGTTTAAAGACAATATGAAAGATCTCATTGATTACGTAAGCGAGTACATACCGTCAGAGGATTTTAAAAGAATGAGTTTTCGTACTCCAAGATTGGGGTCTGGACCAGCTTGGCAAAGTTTTTGACGTGTGGACCAGATACATTTAGACGTGGTATGGGATACCTTTTCTAGAATCCTGCAATGCAACGCTGAAGTATTTTCAGATAGAGATTTTGCTGTAGAAGTAACGAGAGTATCTATGCCTGTGGGCAGAAGGAATCCTGGTTTACCTGGGCACGCTTTGACACTTTTTGAGTCATGCAGACGTAAACATGGTATTGTAGAAATGCAGAACGAAGGTAATAACTCTTTACCACGAGCCCTTAGTGTTGCAGAAGCATGGCTCAAGAATAAAACCAAACTTTTTTGATATCGCTGCGGATCGCCGTGACATTCATGTTTCTTGTCTCTTGTGCTGCTTATTAAGGCGCGAGTTAATATTCCAATGTACGGAGGAGGTATTCCTGAAATTAAAGAATTTCAGCGGTATATTCACGAATACAATATTGTTGTGTACGAGTATCGTGGTTACGGTGCATTATAAGATGAAGGATCTAATGGAAAAAACCTTCCAAGACCTAATCTTCTTCACAGCGACAAGAATTTTTCTACGATTAATAGTTTGACAGCAGCAATTTCGTCAAACTATTTTTGCGAGCCATGTCATAAACCTTACCACCAACGAGGATGTCATCATTGCAGCAACATCTGTCTGCTTCTGTTGCTTCTATTCTCCGGCATGCATGAGACCATCTATTTTGTGTACAAAATGCAATAGACGTTTTATGGGTCAACTGTGCTATTACAAACACACTACATTTCTTTGTGCCCGTATACCCGCGTGCATAATATGTCTGAAAGTTTTCAAGAACTTTTTGCTCGCTGTGTCAGTGCTACAAAGCTGCTAAACATAAATGCTTTATCAAAAAAGATACAGATCCAGCAAAGAAACAAAATAATATGTTCATTTATTATGATTTTGAGACGCGTCAAGAGAATGTTGTCAGGAAGGACAAGAAAAATGAAGTGAGTTTGTACGTCGTTCAAGAAGTATGTCCTACCTGCACCGATGTTGATGATTTGAGTGTTTGATGCAGTATGTGCGGGCTGCGACAACATGTTTTCAAAGACAACGCAATAAACAATCTGCCCATTTCATTAGCATCATTTGGTAAAGCCATGGATTTACCGCATACGGTGAAAAAAGGGTATTTTCCGCATTTATTTAATAAACTGGAAAACCTGTTCTATTACGGACCTAATCCGGCTGTTACATATTACGGTGTCGATAGTATGAGACATGAAAATCGAACTTGTTTCTAGAGTGGCACGCAAAACAACTGGAAGAAAATTATATATTTTTCGCAAGCAAAGAGAAATTATTGAATACTGTGTCTCTGATGTGGATTTTCTTCGTCGGGCTTGTGAACAATTTCGCAAAACTTTTAATGAAGACTGTAACGTGTGTCCTTTCAGTGAAGCTGTAACAATCGCTTCAGCATGTAATCGAGTGTTTCGGAGACAATACCTTAAGAGGGATACTATCGGTATAATTTCGCGAAATGGTTATAGGTTTGGAGAAAATCACTCTAGAACGTTACAATAGTGAAGAGTTTGCACGAGGCATCCGTATAGAGCACGTAGATTATTGTCGAGAAACGGTAGTCGAACCAGGCCTGAAAGTTGATAGCTGTTATGCGCCGGAAGAACTAGGTTTCGAGTTTATGTGCTGTTTCTGGCGCGCTTGTGACTTTTGCTACCGTACAGATCGAGACAAAAATTTATATAGCAATACGCAGGAAACATTAAACCTTGGCATTCAAAGAACCCATGAAAAGGTGCTAAAGATGCGTAATCGCGGATACACTGTTAAAGGTATTTGGAAGTGTGAGTTTAAACTACAAAGAGATAGAGATCTCAAATTTGTGTTGGATAATCACGCGCTTATAGATAATTTCCGTAAAGCCGTGTGACGCGTTTTTTTGCGGGCGTACAGGAAACGTTTCTCTGCACAAGAAGGCGTGGAAAAAATTTAATACGTAGACGTGTGTTCACCCTATCCATTTGTCTGTAAGTACGGTAAATATCCTGCGGGACATCTGTGCGTGCTGGTCGGTATCGAATGCCAGCAAGTGTTGGGCCCTGAGAATAACATTGACAGAGTTAAAGGTCTTATAAAATGTGTAGTTATTTCACCATATGACTTGTTTTACCCTGTGCTACCGCGAAAAGTTCATTACAAGCTTATGTTTGCCTTGTGTCGTACATTTTGCGATGAGTTGAATAAGAATGACTGTACACACACCATTAGTGAGAGTAAACTTATGGGGACATGGATGGCGGGCGTAATACGTCGTGCCGTTGAGCTTGGTTATAAAATACTCGAAGTATATGAAATTAGGCAGTATGAAATCACCATTTACGATAAAGTTCGATAGACGGGCGGTTTATTTGTGGAATTTATAAAATATTTTCCAAAAATGAAATCCAAATATGTAAAGTAAGAGGCGTCACCTTTAACTACAAAAATTCTAAAACATTGAATTTTGACTGTTTGAAATGCATCATTCTACGAAAAACTGACGAAGTGGTAATTACGTCCGACAGCTTCAGGATTACGATGTATCATACTGTTGTTACACGGGCAGTAAATAAAGTGTTCAACATAAGCTTCATGAAACGTAGACTAGTGGATAATCTTAATTCTAAATCTTATGGATATAAGAGGCGTATGTAAGCGTGTGTGCATATTTGCGTATGTGTGTGTGTGTGTGAATACTGCACAAAATCATTTATTTCTATTTGTTTATTGCTATAGGTGTTATTGCTGCTGCTGTTATAGCTATATAAAGACATGTATTTTTAAAGATAACTTATTGTTGAAACTTCTTTGTATCATTATGGTGCCCAAGTTCCAGCATCATTTTTCTGCTATTAGAACGGGTCCGTTTGGGTGTGAAAATGTTATTTTGATGTTAATTTTATCAAGCATATAAAGAATATGTGTGATACAATGTTTTCTCAAGTAAACTGGCACTGCAGAACATGGCAGAAATTATATGACCATATTCAAAATGATAATTTCCTCGCAGGACGGCACTACAAGAATAACTATGACGGAGATAATCCTCAGCTAATTATAATCGATGATTTAATGCGTGAAAGTAATTCTCAAATTGTAGACTTCGCAAAAGGTTCACACAATGTATAGGTACTTTTCCTGACGCAAAATCTGTATCATCAAGGTAAATGCCAGAAGGATATATCGCTTAACGAAAACTATATTGTTTATCTTAAAAATTCATAGGACAAGGCTCAAATGCAACATTTGGCGCGTCAGGTGTATCCTGAAAACTCAAAATTTATTTAAGACGCGTATAATGACGCAACAACCGAACCGCATGAATATTAACAATTAGATTTAAAACTATCGACACCAGATCGATGCCGTTTTAAGAGAATGTCACGTGACAAACAGTTACTTATTTATCTACCAGCCAAGATGTATAAGTACAGTGATGCATATTTACCAGCGATTATTCTGTAAAATGACTAAAACAGTAATCAATCACGCAGATTATTTGTGTTCTCTGCATAAATTCAAACCAGATCATTATGTTTCTCTATTGGAAGTGCGATTAGTAAAAAAATTCATTGTTTGTGCGATTGTGTGTATAATATATTAAACGGTCAAGTTCCTGTAAATAAAATCAACGAGCACGTCTATCTCGTAACGAGCAAACCTTACGTAATCTTGTGCAAAAATGTGCTGACTGGAATAAAAGTAAACTAATTTTAATTCAAACTGGTGGAGCTCTATTGCCTAAATTACTTGCACCTATTATTACAGGAGGGCTAAGCAGTTTATTTGAAAATAACTATTTTATTCATTAATATGGAGCATGCGAAATAAATGGTTCTTATATCCTCGGAAACATTGCAGCGATTTCGAGTTCTTTTAATAACGACACTGATATAACTACAGAACTTGATAGAGATATGAAGAAAGTGATGGCTTCTGAAAAATGATCTAATCCTGATGAAAGGTCATTGTACCGGGAGACTTTGCAAAGATATTTACACTTTAAGAATCAATTACGTGAACCTATTACCATACCAATTACTGATTTAAAAAATGAAGACCTACAACAACAGCAGAAGCAGCAGCAGCTTCCAGAACCGTATAATACAAAATATATTTTAAGTTTGTTACCTTAAAATATCATAATAATGCGGCGCAATTGCTTCAAAGAGTGAAAGTTCTCTGAACCGGTATAACATGGGATGATAAAGGGATCGTTCAAATAAACGGTACTGTTATCGCAGATTCAAATAATACAGATTTGATAGGTGATATCCAGCGGTCTAGACCAAAACTTAATGCAACCGAGTGGTCCACCTTCACAATTTCATTAAAGGAAATTGACGTTTCCGGAGAATTAATCGGCAACCCGAATAGTAGGAGGTCTATGTACAGGAAGCCCGAATTAAGACGTATAAAATCAGTGGGAAAGAAATCAGAGCTAAGTTCTGATACGGCAAATGAATAGTATGGTGGTAATATATCGCAGAAAAAAAAAGATGAATAGCCGCTTAGCTAGTATCTACTACGATCCGTCAAATGCAGCGGGTTTTTCGAGTGTCGCTAATAAATAAAATATTTTACGAAAGCAATCGCATACCGCAATACATACAGACAGATAAAGGGTCTGAATTTAAATCGAAATCGGTGAAAATTTTCTTTCGTCAAATCGGTGAACGATTTTATGTCACACAAAATCCTGATGTGAAAGAATGCCTTGTTGAACGGCCGAATAGAACTTTAAAGGCAAGAATGTAACGTTATTTCTCGCATAATAATACGTACCGTTATGTTGACGTATTAGCTAGTCTTACTACGGTATACAATAACACAAAGCATTCGGTAATAAAAATGGCACCGAAAAACTCAATTGATGAGAATATATTACAAGCATGGAGATCTCAGTATGGAAATGATATAGAAAATTAAAATATAAAACTAAAAATTATACCAGGCCAATTTGTTCGTATTTGCTAAACGAAAGAAACGTTTGAAAATGATTATCAGAGTAATTGGTCAGAGGAAATTTTTAAAATTACTCTCACAATAATACGAGTGGTTCCCGTTTATTGAATATTAGATTTAAATAATGAAGTCAATGAGGGTACATTTTATGAAACGGAATTTCAAAGGGTTTCGATTAAACCGAAAAAACCTCGTTTAAAATAGATAAAATAGTAGAAAGTCGGGGCATAGGTGTCAGAAGGCAGGTGTTGGTTAAATGGAGAGGATAAAGTGTTAAATTTAACTCTTGGATATTAGCTTCAGAATTAAAGAATATATGAAGGATATCTATTTAACGCTACCAAGTAATAGTTATATGAACTATTTCCCAGAAAACAAAACATCAGATTTTGACACAATTACAAAGAAATATCAAGTTTAGTGGGGAAGAGTAGGAAGTGGTTGTATCTGTAATACAATATCCATTGACTGTCTCTCAAGAAGAGTAAAATTATTCAATATACTGGGACGTCGTTTAACCATCACAAAAACATATCCTCCTGCGGGCATTAATCCAGTTGCTGGGTTTAAAGACAATATGAAAGATCTCATTGATTACGTAAGCGAGTACATACCGCCAGAGGATTTTAAAAGAATGAGTTTTCGTACTCCAAGATTGGGGTCTGGACCAGCTTGGCAAAGTTTTTGACGTGTGGACCAGATACATTTAGACGTGGTATGGGATACCTTTTCTAGAATCCTGCAATGCAACGCTGAAGTATTTTCAGATAGAGATTTTGCTGTAGAAGTAACGAGAGTATCTATGCCTGTGGGCAGAAGGAATCCTGGTTTACCTGGGCACGCTTTGACACTTTTTGAGTCATGCAGACGTAAACATGGTATTGTAGAAATGCAGAACGAAGGTAATAACTCTTTACCACGAGCCCTTAGTGTTGCAGAAGCATGGCTCAAGAATAAAACCAAACTTTTTTGATATCGCTGCGGATCGCCGTGACATTCATGTTTCTTGTCTCTTGTGCTGCTTATTAAGGCGCGAGTTAATATTCCAATGTACGGAGGAGGTATTCCTGAAATTAAAGAATTTCAGCGGTATATTCACGAATACAATATTGTTGTGTACGAGTATCGTGGTTACGGTGCATTATAAGATGAAGGATCTAATGGAAAAAACCTTCCAAGACCTAATCTTCTTCACAGCGACAAGAATTTTTCTACGATTAATAGTTTGACAGCAGCAATTTCGTCAAACTATTTTTGCGAGCCATGTCATAAACCTTACCACCAACGAGGATGTCATCATTGCAGCAACATCTGTCTGCTTCTGTTGCTTCTATTCTCCGGCATGCATGAGACCATCTATTTTGTGTACAAAATGCAATAGACGTTTTATGGGTCAACTGTGCTATTACAAACACACTACATTTCTTTGTGCCCGTATACCCGCGTGCATAATATGTCTGAAAGTTTTCAAGAACTTTTTGCTCGCTGTGTCAGTGCTACAAAGCTGCTAAACATAAATGCTTTATCAAAAAAGATACAGATCCAGCAAAGAAACAAAATAATATGTTCATTTATTATGATTTTGAGACGCGTCAAGAGAATGTTGTCAGGAAGGACAAGAAAAATGAAGTGAGTTTGTACGTCGTTCAAGAAGTATGTCCTACCTGCACCGATGTTGATGATTTGAGTGTTTGATGCAGTATGTGCGGGCTGCGACAACATGTTTTCAAAGACAACGCAATAAACAATCTGCCCATTTCATTAGCATCATTTGGTAAAGCCATGGATTTACCGCATACGGTGAAAAAAGGGTATTTTCCGCATTTATTTAATAAACTGGAAAACCTGTTCTATTACGGACCTAATCCGGCTGTTACATATTACGGTGTCGATAGTATGAGACATGAAAATCGAACTTGTTTCTAGAGTGGCACGCAAAACAACTGGAAGAAAATTATATATTTTTCGCAAGCAAAGAGAAATTATTGAATACTGTGTCTCTGATGTGGATTTTCTTCGTCGGGCTTGTGAACAATTTCGCAAAACTTTTAATGAAGACTGTAACGTGTGTCCTTTCAGTGAAGCTGTAACAATCGCTTCAGCATGTAATCGAGTGTTTCGGAGACAATACCTTAAGAGGGATACTATCGGTATAATTTCGCGAAATGGTTATAGGTTTGGAGAAAATCACTCTAGAACGTTACAATAGTGAAGAGTTTGCACGAGGCATCCGTATAGAGCACGTAGATTATTGTCGAGAAACGGTAGTCGAACCAGGCCTGAAAGTTGATAGCTGTTATGCGCCGGAAGAACTAGGTTTCGAGTTTATGTGCTGTTTCTGGCGCGCTTGTGACTTTTGCTACCGTACAGATCGAGACAAAAATTTATATAGCAATACGCAGGAAACATTAAACCTTGGCATTCAAAGAACCCATGAAAAGGTGCTAAAGATGCGTAATCGCGGATACACTGTTAAAGGTATTTGGAAGTGTGAGTTTAAACTACAAAGAGTTAGAGATCTCAAATTTGTGTTGGATAATCACGCGCTTATAGATAATTTCCGTAAAGCCGTGTGACGCGTTTTTTTGCGGGCGTACAGGAAACGTTTCTCTGCACAAGAAGGCGTGGAAAAAATTTAATACGTAGACGTGTGTTCACCCTATCCATTTGTCTGTAAGTACGGTAAATATCCTGCGGGACATCTGTGCGTGCTTGTCGGTATCGAATGCCAGCAAGTGTTGGGCCCTGAGAATAACATTGACAGAGTTAAAGGTCTTATAAAATGTGTAGTTATTTCACCATATGACTTGTTTTACCCTGTGCTACCGCGAAAAGTTCATTACAAGCTTATGTTTGCCTTGTGTCGTACATTTTGCGATGAGTTGAATAAGAATGACTGTACACACACCATTAGTGAGAGTAAACTTATGGGGACATGGATGGCGGGCGTAATACGTCGTGCCGTTGAGCTTGGTTATAAAATACTCGAAGTATATGAAATTAGGCAGTATGAAATCACCATTTACGATAAAGTTCGATAGACGGGCGGTTTATTTGTGGAATTTATAAAATATTTTCCAAAAATGAAATCCAAATATGTAAAGTAAGAGGCGTCACCTTTAACTACAAAAATTCTAAAACATTGAATTTTGACTGTTTGAAATGCATCATTCTACGAAAAACTGACGAAGTGGTAATTACGTCCGACAGCTTCAGGATTACGATGTATCATACTGTTGTTACACGGGCAGTAAATAAAGTGTTCAACATAAGCTTCATGAAACGTAGACTAGTGGATAATCTTAATTCTAAATCTTATGGATATAAGAGGCGTATGTAAGCGTGTGTGCATATTTGCGTATGTGTGTGTGTGTGTGAATACTGCACAAAATCATTTATTTCTATTTGTTTATTGCTATAGGTGTTATTGCTGCTGCTGTTATAGCTATATAAAGACATGTATTTTTAAAGATAACTTATTGTTGAAACTTCTTTGTATCATTATGGTGCCCAAGTTCCAGCATCATTTTTCTGCTATTAGAACGGGTCCGTTTGGGTGTGAAAATGTTATTTTGATGTTAATTTTATCAAGCATATAAAGAATATGTGTGATACAATGTTTTCTCAAGTAAACTGGCACTGCAGAACATGGCAGAAATTATATGACCATATTCAAAATGATAATTTCCTCGCAGGACGGCACTACAAGAATAACTATGACGGAGATAATCCTCAGCTAATTATAATCGATGATTTAATGCGTGAAAGTAATTCTCAAATTGTAGACTTCGCAAAAGGTTCACACAATGTATAGGTACTTTTCCTGACGCAAAATCTGTATCATCAAGGTAAATGCCAGAAGGATATATCGCTTAACGAAAACTATATTGTTTATCTTAAAAATTCATAGGACAAGGCTCAAATGCAACATTTGGCGCGTCAGGTGTATCCTGAAAACTCAAAATTTATTTAAGACGCGTATAATGACGCAACAACCGAACCGCATGAATATTAACAATTAGATTTAAAACTATCGACACCAGATCGATGCCGTTTTAAGAGAATGTCACGTGACAAACAGTTACTTATTTATCTACCAGCCAAGATGTATAAGTACAGTGATGCATATTTACCAGCGATTATTCTGTAAAATGACTAAAACAGTAATCAATCACGCAGATTATTTGTGTTCTCTGCATAAATTCAAACCAGATCATTATGTTTCTCTATTGGAAGTGCGATTAGTAAAAAAATTCATTGTTTGTGCGATTGTGTGTATAATATATTAAACGGTCAAGTTCCTGTAAATAAAATCAACGAGCACGTCTATCTCGTAACGAGCAAACCTTACGTAATCTTGTGCAAAAATGTGCTGACTGGAATAAAAGTAAACTAATTTTAATTCAAACTGGTGGAGCTCTATTGCCTAAATTACTTGCACCTATTATTACAGGAGGGCTAAGCAGTTTATTTGAAAATAACTATTTTATTCATTAATATGGAGCATGCGAAATAAATGGTTCTTATATCCTCGGAAACATTGCAGCGATTTCGAGTTCTTTTAATAACGACACTGATATAACTACAGAACTTGATAGAGATATGAAGAAAGTGATGGCTTCTGAAAAATGATCTAATCCTGATGAAAGGTCATTGTACCGGGAGACTTTGCAAAGATATTTACACTTTAAGAATCAATTACGTGAACCTATTACCATACCAATTACTGATTTAAAAAATGAAGACCTACAACAACAGCAGAAGCAGCAGCAGCTTCCAGAACCGTATAATACAAAATATATTTTAAGTTTGTTACCTTAAAATATCATAATAATGCGGCGCAATTGCTTCAAAGAGTGAAAGTTCTCTGAACCGGTATAACATGGGATGATAAAGGGATCGTTCAAATAAACGGTACTGTTATCGCAGATTCAAATAATACAGATTTGATAGGTGATATCCAGCGGTCTAGACCAAAACTTAATGCAACCGAGTGGTCCACCTTCACAATTTCATTAAAGGAAATTGACGTTTCCGGAGAATTAATCGGCAACCCGAATAGTAGGAGGTCTATGTACAGGAAGCCCGAATTAAGACGTATAAAATCAGTGGGAAAGAAATCAGAGCTAAGTTCTGATACGGCAAATGAATAGTATGGTGGTAATATATCGCAGAAAAAAAAAGATGAATAGCCGCTTAGCTAGTATCTACTACGATCCGTCAAATGCAGCGGGTTTTTCGAGTGTCGCTAATAAATAAAATATTTTACGAAAGCAATCGCATACCGCAATACATACAGACAGATAAAGGGTCTGAATTTAAATCGAAATCGGTGAAAATTTTCTTTCGTCAAATCGGTGAACGATTTTATGTCACACAAAATCCTGATGTGAAAGAATGCCTTGTTGAACGGCCGAATAGAACTTTAAAGGCAAGAATGTAACGTTATTTCTCGCATAATAATACGTACCGTTATGTTGACGTATTAGCTAGTCTTACTACGGTATACAATAACACAAAGCATTCGGTAATAAAAATGGCACCGAAAAACTCAATTGATGAGAATATATTACAAGCATGGAGATCTCAGTATGGAAATGATATAGAAAATTAAAATATAAAACTAAAAATTATACCAGGCCAATTTGTTCGTATTTGCTAAACGAAAGAAACGTTTGAAAATGATTATCAGAGTAATTGGTCAGAGGAAATTTTTAAAATTACTCTCACAATAATACGAGTGGTTCCCGTTTATTGAATATTAGATTTAAATAATGAAGTCAATGAGGGTACATTTTATGAAACGGAATTTCAAAGGGTTTCGATTAAACCGAAAAAACCTCGTTTAAAATAGATAAAATAGTAGAAAGTCGGGGCATAGGTGTCAGAAGGCAGGTGTTGGTTAAATGGAGAGGATAAAGTGTTAAATTTAACTCTTGGATATTAGCTTCAGAATTAAAGAATATATGAAGGATATCTATTTAACGCTACCAAGTAATAGTTATATGAACTATTTCCCAGAAAACAAAACATCAGATTTTGACACAATTACAAAGAAATATCAAGTTTAGTGGGGAAGAGTAGGAAGTGGTTGTATCTGTAATACAATATCCATTGACTGTCTCTCAAGAAGAGTAAAATTATTCAATATACTGGGACGTCGTTTAACCATCACAAAAACATATCCTCCTGCGGGCATTAATCCAGTTGCTGGGTTTAAAGACAATATGAAAGATCTCATTGATTACGTAAGCGAGTACATACCGCCAGAGGATTTTAAAAGAATGAGTTTTCGTACTCCAAGATTGGGGTCTGGACCAGCTTGGCAAAGTTTTTGACGTGTGGACCAGATACATTTAGACGTGGTATGGGATACCTTTTCTAGAATCCTGCAATGCAACGCTGAAGTATTTTCAGATAGAGATTTTGCTGTAGAAGTAACGAGAGTATCTATGCCTGTGGGCAGAAGGAATCCTGGTTTACCTGGGCACGCTTTGACACTTTTTGAGTCATGCAGACGTAAACATGGTATTGTAGAAATGCAGAACGAAGGTAATAACTCTTTACCACGAGCCCTTAGTGTTGCAGAAGCATGGCTCAAGAATAAAACCAAACTTTTTTGATATCGCTGCGGATCGCCGTGACATTCATGTTTCTTGTCTCTTGTGCTGCTTATTAAGGCGCGAGTTAATATTCCAATGTACGGAGGAGGTATTCCTGAAATTAAAGAATTTCAGCGGTATATTCACGAATACAATATTGTTGTGTACGAGTATCGTGGTTACGGTGCATTATAAGATGAAGGATCTAATGGAAAAAACCTTCCAAGACCTAATCTTCTTCACAGCGACAAGAATTTTTCTACGATTAATAGTTTGACAGCAGCAATTTCGTCAAACTATTTTTGCGAGCCATGTCATAAACCTTACCACCAACGAGGATGTCATCATTGCAGCAACATCTGTCTGCTTCTGTTGCTTCTATTCTCCGGCATGCATGAGACCATCTATTTTGTGTACAAAATGCAATAGACGTTTTATGGGTCAACTGTGCTATTACAAACACACTACATTTCTTTGTGCCCGTATACCCGCGTGCATAATATGTCTGAAAGTTTTCAAGAACTTTTTGCTCGCTGTGTCAGTGCTACAAAGCTGCTAAACATAAATGCTTTATCAAAAAAGATACAGATCCAGCAAAGAAACAAAATAATATGTTCATTTATTATGATTTTGAGACGCGTCAAGAGAATGTTGTCAGGAAGGACAAGAAAAATGAAGTGAGTTTGTACGTCGTTCAAGAAGTATGTCCTACCTGCACCGATGTTGATGATTTGAGTGTTTGATGCAGTATGTGCGGGCTGCGACAACATGTTTTCAAAGACAACGCAATAAACAATCTGCCCATTTCATTAGCATCATTTGGTAAAGCCATGGATTTACCGCATACGGTGAAAAAAGGGTATTTTCCGCATTTATTTAATAAACTGGAAAACCTGTTCTATTACGGACCTAATCCGGCTGTTACATATTACGGTGTCGATAGTATGAGACATGAAAATCGAACTTGTTTCTAGAGTGGCACGCAAAACAACTGGAAGAAAATTATATATTTTTCGCAAGCAAAGAGAAATTATTGAATACTGTGTCTCTGATGTGGATTTTCTTCGTCGGGCTTGTGAACAATTTCGCAAAACTTTTAATGAAGACTGTAACGTGTGTCCTTTCAGTGAAGCTGTAACAATCGCTTCAGCATGTAATCGAGTGTTTCGGAGACAATACCTTAAGAGGGATACTATCGGTATAATTTCGCGAAATGGTTATAGGTTTGGAGAAAATCACTCTAGAACGTTACAATAGTGAAGAGTTTGCACGTGGCATCCGTATAGAGCACGTAGATTATTGTCGAGAAACGGTAGTCGAACCAGGCCTGAAAGTTGATAGCTGTTATGCGCCGGAAGAACTAGGTTTCGAGTTTATGTGCTGTTTCTGGCGCGCTTGTGACTTTTGCTACCGTACAGATCGAGACAAAAATTTATATAGCAATACGCAGGAAACATTAAACCTTGGCATTCAAAGAACCCATGAAAAGGTGCTAAAGATGCGTAATCGCGGATACACTGTTAAAGGTATTTGGAAGTGTGAGTTTAAACTACAAAGAGATAGAGATCTCAAATTTGTGTTGGATAATCACGCGCTTATAGATAATTTCCGTAAAGCCGTGTGACGCGTTTTTTTGCGGGCGTACAGGAAACGTTTCTCTGCACAAGAAGGCGTGGAAAAAATTTAATACGTAGATGTGTGTTCACCCTATCCATTTGTCTGTAAGTACGGTAAATATCCTGCGGGACATCTGTGCGTGCTGGTCGGTATCGAATGCCAGCAAGTGTTGGGCCCTGAGAATAACATTGACAGAGTTAAAGGTCTTATAAAATGTGTAGTTATTTCACCATATGACTTGTTTTACCCTGTGCTACCGCGAAAAGTTCATTACAAGCTTATGTTTGCCTTGTGTCGTACATTTTGCGATGAGTTGAATAAGAATGACTGTACACACACCATTAGTGAGAGTAAACTTATGGGGACATGGATGGCGGGCGTAATACGTCGTGCCGTTGAGCTTGGTTATAAAATACTCGAAGTATATGAAATTAGGCAGTATGAAATCACCATTTACGATAAAGTTCGATAGACGGGCGGTTTATTTGTGGAATTTATAAAATATTTTCCAAAAATGAAATCCAAATATGTAAAGTAAGAGGCGTCACCTTTAACTACAAAAATTCTAAAACATTGAATTTTGACTGTTTGAAATGCATCATTCTACGAAAAACTGACGAAGTGGTAATTACGTCCGACAGCTTCAGGATTACGATGTATCATACTGTTGTTACACGGGCAGTAAATAAAGTGTTCAACATAAGCTTCATGAAACGTAGACTAGTGGATAATCTTAATTCTAAATCTTATGGATATAAGAGGCGTATGTAAGCGTGTGTGCATATTTGCGTATGTGTGTGTGTGTGTGAATACTGCACAAAATCATTTATTTCTATTTGTTTATTGCTATAGGTGTTATTGCTGCTGCTGTTATAGCTATATAAAGACATGTATTTTTAAAGATAACTTATTGTTGAAACTTCTTTGTATCATTATGGTGCCCAAGTTCCAGCATCATTTTTCTGCTATTAGAACGGGTCCGTTTGGGTGTGAAAATGTTATTTTGATGTTAATTTTATCAAGCATATAAAGAATATGTGTGATACAATGTTTTCTCAAGTAAACTGGCACTGCAGAACATGGCAGAAATTATATGACCATATTCAAAATGATAATTTCCTCGCAGGACGGCACTACAAGAATAACTATGACGGAGATAATCCTCAGCTAATTATAATCGATGATTTAATGCGTGAAAGTAATTCTCAAATTGTAGACTTCGCAAAAGGTTCACACAATGTATAGGTACTTTTCCTGACGCAAAATCTGTATCATCAAGGTAAATGCCAGAAGGATATATCGCTTAACGAAAACTATATTGTTTATCTTAAAAATTCATAGGACAAGGCTCAAATGCAACATTTGGCGCGTCAGGTGTATCCTGAAAACTCAAAATTTATTTAAGACGCGTATAATGACGCAACAACCGAACCGCATGAATATTAACAATTAGATTTAAAACTATCGACACCAGATCGATGCCGTTTTAAGAGAATGTCACGTGACAAACAGTTACTTATTTATCTACCAGCCAAGATGTATAAGTACAGTGATGCATATTTACCAGCGATTATTCTGTAAAATGACTAAAACAGTAATCAATCACGCAGATTATTTGTGTTCTCTGCATAAATTCAAACCAGATCATTATGTTTCTCTATTGGAAGTGCGATTAGTAAAAAAATTCATTGTTTGTGCGATTGTGTGTATAATATATTAAACGGTCAAGTTCCTGTAAATAAAATCAACGAGCACGTCTATCTCGTAACGAGCAAACCTTACGTAATCTTGTGCAAAAATGTGCTGACTGGAATAAAAGTAAACTAATTTTAATTCAAACTGGTGGAGCTCTATTGCCTAAATTACTTGCACCTATTATTACAGGAGGGCTAAGCAGTTTATTTGAAAATAACTATTTTATTCATTAATATGGAGCATGCGAAATAAATGGTTCTTATATCCTCGGAAACATTGCAGCGATTTCGAGTTCTTTTAATAACGACACTGATATAACTACAGAACTTGATAGAGATATGAAGAAAGTGATGGCTTCTGAAAAATGATCTAATCCTGATGAAAGGTCATTGTACCGGGAGACTTTGCAAAGATATTTACACTTTAAGAATCAATTACGTGAACCTATTACCATACCAATTACTGATTTAAAAAATGAAGACCTACAACAACAGCAGAAGCAGCAGCAGCTTCCAGAACCGTATAATACAAAATATATTTTAAGTTTGTTACCTTAAAATATCATAATAATGCGGCGCAATTGCTTCAAAGAGTGAAAGTTCTCTGAACCGGTATAACATGGGATGATAAAGGGATCGTTCAAATAAACGGTACTGTTATCGCAGATTCAAATAATACAGATTTGATAGGTGATATCCAGCGGTCTAGACCAAAACTTAATGCAACCGAGTGGTCCACCTTCACAATTTCATTAAAGGAAATTGACGTTTCCGGAGAATTAATCGGCAACCCGAATAGTAGGAGGTCTATGTACAGGAAGCCCGAATTAAGACGTATAAAATCAGTGGGAAAGAAATCAGAGCTAAGTTCTGATACGGCAAATGAATAGTATGGTGGTAATATATCGCAGAAAAAAAAAGATGAATAGCCGCTTAGCTAGTATCTACTACGATCCGTCAAATGCAGCGGGTTTTTCGAGTGTCGCTAATAAATAAAATATTTTACGAAAGCAATCGCATACCGCAATACATACAGACAGATAAAGGGTCTGAATTTAAATCGAAATCGGTGAAAATTTTCTTTCGTCAAATCGGTGAACGATTTTATGTCACACAAAATCCTGATGTGAAAGAATGCCTTGTTGAACGGCCGAATAGAACTTTAAAGGCAAGAATGTAACGTTATTTCTCGCATAATAATACGTACCGATATGTTGACGTATTAGCTAGTCTTACTACGGTATACAATAACACAAAGCATTCGGTAATAAAAATGGCACCGAAAAACTCAATTGATGAGAATATATTACAAGCATGGAGATCTCAGTATGGAAATGATATAGAAAATTAAAATATAAAACTAAAAATTATACCAGGCCAATTTGTTCGTATTTGCTAAACGAAAGAAACGTTTGAAAATGATTATCAGAGTAATTGGTCAGAGGAAATTTTTAAAATTACTCTCACAATAATACGAGTGGTTCCCGTTTATTGAATATTAGATTTAAATAATGAAGTCAATGAGGGTACATTTTATGAAACGGAATTTCAAAGGGTTTCGATTAAACCGAAAAAACCTCGTTTAAAATAGATAAAATAGTAGAAAGTCGGGGCATAGGTGTCAGAAGGCAGGTGTTGGTTAAATGGAGAGGATAAAGTGTTAAATTTAACTCTTGGATATTAGCTTCAGAATTAAAGAATATATGAAGGATATCTATTTAACGCTACCAAGTAATAGTTATATGAACTATTTCCCAGAAAACAAAACATCAGATTTTGACACAATTACAAAGAAATATCAAGTTTAGTGGGGAAGAGTAGGAAGTGGTTGTATCTGTAATACAATATCCATTGACTTTCTCTCAAGAAGAGTAAAATTATTCAATATACTGGGACGTCGTTTAACCATCACAAAAACATATCCGCCTGCGGGCATTAATCCAGTTGCTGGGTTTAAAGACAATATGAAAGATCTCATTGATTACGTAAGCGAGTACATACCGCCAGAGGATTTTAAAAGAATGAGTTTTCGTACTCCAAGATTGGGGTCTGGACCAGCTTGGCAAAGTTTTTGACGTGTGGACCAGATACATTTAGACGTGGTATGGGATACCTTTTCTAGAATCCTGCAATGCAACGCTGAAGTATTTTCAGATAGAGATTTTGCTGTAGAAGTAACGAGAGTATCTATGCCTGTGGGCAGAAGGAATCCTGGTTTACCTGGGCACGCTTTGACACTTTTTGAGTCATGCAGACGTAAACATGGTATTGTAGAAATGCAGAACGAAGGTAATAACTCTTTACCACGAGCCCTTAGTGTTGCAGAAGCATGGGTCAAGAATAAAACCAAACTTTTTTGATATCGCTGCGGATCGCCGTGACATTCATGTTTCTTGTCTCTTGTGCTGCTTATTAAGGCGCGAGTTAATATTCCAATGTACGGAGGAGGTATTCCTGAAATTAAAGAATTTCAGCGGTATATTCACGAATACAATATTGTTGTGTACGAGTATCGTGGTTACGGTGCATTATAAGATGAAGGATCTAATGGAAAAAACCTTCCAAGACCTAATCTTCTTCACAGCGACAAGAATTTTTCTACGATTAATAGTTTGACAGCAGCAATTTCGTCAAACTATTTTTGCGAGCCATGTCATAAACCTTACCACCAACGAGGATGTCATCATTGCAGCAACATCTGTCTGCTTCTGTTGCTTCTATTCTCCGGCATGCATGAGACCATCTATTTTGTGTACAAAATGCAATAGACGTTTTATGGGTCAACTGTGCTATTACAAACGCACTACATTTCTTTGTGCCCGTATACCCGCGTGCATAATATGTCTGAAAGTTTTCAAGAACTTTTTGCTCGCTGTGTCAGTGCTACAAAGCTGCTAAACATAAATGCTTTATCAAAAAAGATACAGATCCAGCAAAGAAACAAAATAATATGTTCATTTATTATGATTTTGAGACGCGTCAAGAGAAAGTTGTCAGGAAGGACAAGAAAAATGAAGTGAGTTTGTACGTCGTTCAAGAAGTATGTCCTACCTGCACCGATGTTGATGATTTGAGTGTTTGATGCAGTATGTGCGGGCTGCGACAACATGTTTTCAAAGACAACGCAATAAACAATCTGCCCATTTCATTAGCATCATTTGGTAAAGCCATGGATTTACCGCATACGGTGAAAAAAGGGTATTTTCCGCATTTATTTAATAAACTGGAAAACCTGTTCTATTACGGACCTAATCCGGCTATTACATATTACGGTGTCGATAGTATGAGACATGAAAATCGAACTTGTTTCTAGAGTGGCACGCAAAACAACTGGAAGAAAATTATATATTTTTCGCAAGCAAAGAGAAATTATTGAATACTGTGTCTCTGATGTGGATTTTCTTCGTCGGGCTTGTGAACAATTTCGCAAAACTTTTAATGAAGACTGTAACGTGTGTCCTTTCAGTGAAGCTGTAACAATCGCTTCAGCATGTAATCGAGTGTTTCGGAGACAATACCTTAAGAGGGATACTATCGGTATAATTTCGCGAAATGGTTATAGGTTTGGAGAAAATCACTCTAGAACGTTACAATAGTGAAGAGTTTGCACGAGGCATCCGTATAGAGCACGTAGATTATTGTCGAGAAACGGTAGTCGAACCAGGCCTGAAAGTTGATAGCTGTTATGCGCCGGAAGAACTAGGTTTCGAGTTTATGTGCTGTTTCTGGCGCGCTTGTCACTTTTGCTACCGTACAGATCGAGACAAAAATTTATATAGCAATACGCAGGAAACATTAAACCTTGGAATTCAAAGAACCCATGAAAAGGTGCTAAAGAGGCGTAATCGCGGATACACTGTTAGAGGTATTTGGAAGTGTGAGTTTAAACTACAAAGAGATAGAGATCTCAAATTTGTGTTGGATAATCACGCGCTTATAGATAATTTCCGTAAAGCCGTGTGACGCGTTTTTTTGCGGGCGTACAGGAAACGTTTCTCTGCACAAGAAGGCGTGGAAAAAATTTAATACGTAGACGTGTGTTCACCCTATCCATTTGTCTGTAAGTACGGTAAATATCCTGTGGGACATCTGTGCGTGCTTGTCGGTATCGAATGCCAGCAAGTGTTGGGCCCTGAGAATAACATTGACAGAGTTAAAGGTCTTATAAAATGTGTAGTTATTTCACCATATGACTTGTTTTACCCTGTGCTACCGCGAAAAGTTCATTACAAGCTTATGTTTGCCTTGTGTCGTACATTTTGCGATGAGTTGAATAAGAATGACTGTACACACACCATTAGTGAGAGTAAACTTATGGGGACATGGATGGCGGGCGTAATACGTCGTGCCGTTGAGCTTGGTTATAAAATACTCGAAGTATATGAAATTAGGCAGTATGAAATCACCATTTACGATAAAGTTCGATAGACGGGCGGTTTATTTGTGGAATTTATAAAATATTTTCCAAAAATGAAATCCAAATATGTAAAGTAAGAGGCGTCACCTTTAACTACAAAAATTCTAAAACTTTGAATTTTGACTGTTTGAAATGCATCATTCTACGAAAAACTGACGAAGTGGTAATTACGTCCGACAGCTTCAGGATTACAATGTATCATACTGTTGTTACACGGGCAGTAAATAAAGTGTTCAACATAAGCTTCATGAAACGTAGACTAGTGGATAATCTTAATTCTAAATCTTATGGATATAAGAGGCGTATGTAAGCGTGTGTGCATATTTGCGTATGTGTGTGTGTGTGTGAATACTGCACAAAATCATTTATTTCTATTTGTTTATTGCTATAGGTGTTATTGCTGCTGCTGTTATAGCTATATAAAGACATGTATTTTTAAAGATAACTTATTGTTGAAACTTCTTTGTATCATTATGGTGCCCAAGTTCCAGCATCATTTTTCTGCTATTAGAACGGGTCCGTTTGGGTGTGAAAATGTTATTTTGATGTTAATTTTATCAAGCATATAAAGAATATGTGTGATACAATGTTTTCTCAAGTAAACTGGCACTGCAGAACATGGCAGAAATTATATGACCATATTCAAAATGATAATTTCCTCGCAGGACGGCACTACAAGAATAACTATGACGGAGATAATCCTCAGCTAATTATAATCGATGATTTAATGCGTGAAAGTAATTCTCAAATTGTAGACTTCGCAAAAGGTTCACACAATGTATAGGTACTTTTCCTGACGCAAAATCTGTATCATCAAGGTAAATGCCAGAAGGATATATCGCTTAACGAAAACTATATTGTTTATCTTAAAAATTCATAGGACAAGGCTCAAATGCAACATTTGGCGCGTCAGGTGTATCCTGAAAACTCAAAATTTATTTAAGACGCGTATAATGACGCAACAACCGAACCGCATGAATATTAACAATTAGATTTAAAACTATCGACACCAGATCGATGCCGTTTTAAGAGAATGTCACGTGACAAACAGTTACTTATTTATCTACCAGCCAAGATGTATAAGTACAGTGATGCATATTTACCAGCGATTATTCTGTAAAATGACTAAAACAGTAATCAATCACGCAGATTATTTGTGTTCTCTGCATAAATTCAAACCAGATCATTATGTTTCTCTATTGGAAGTGCGATTAGTAAAAAAATTCATTGTTTGTGCGATTGTGTGTATAATATATTAAACGGTCAAGTTCCTGTAAATAAAATCAACGAGCACGTCTATCTCGTAACGAGCAAACCTTACGTAATCTTGTGCAAAAATGTGCTGACTGGAATAAAAGTAAACTAATTTTAATTCAAACTGGTGGAGCTCTATTGCCTAAATTACTTGCACCTATTATTACAGGAGGGCTAAGCAGTTTATTTGAAAATAACTATTTTATTCATTAATATGGAGCATGCGAAATAAATGGTTCTTATATCCTCGGAAACATTGCAGCGATTTCGAGTTCTTTTAATAACGACACTGATATAACTACAGAACTTGATAGAGATATGAAGAAAGTGATGGCTTCTGAAAAATGATCTAATCCTGATGAAAGGTCATTGTACCGGGAGACTTTGCAAAGATATTTACACTTTAAGAATCAATTACGTGAACCTATTACCATACCAATTACTGATTTAAAAAATGAAGACCTACAACAACAGCAGAAGCAGCAGCAGCTTCCAGAACCGTATAATACAAAATATATTTTAAGTTTGTTACCTTAAAATATCATAATAATGCGGCGCAATTGCTTCAAAGAGTGAAAGTTCTCTGAACCGGTATAACATGGGATGATAAAGGGATCGTTCAAATAAACGGTACTGTTATCGCAGATTCAAATAATACAGATTTGATAGGTGATATCCAGCGGTCTAGACCAAAACTTAATGCAACCGAGTGGTCCACCTTCACAATTTCATTAAAGGAAATTGACGTTTCCGGAGAATTAATCGGCAACCCGAATAGTAGGAGGTCTATGTACAGGAAGCCCGAATTAAGACGTATAAAATCAGTGGGAAAGAAATCAGAGCTAAGTTCTGATACGGCAAATGAATAGTATGGTGGTAATATATCGCAGAAAAAACAAACGTTCACATAAAGATGAATAGCCGCTTAGCTAGTATCTACTACGATCCGTCAAATGCAGCGGGTTTTTCGAGTGTCGCTAATAAATAAAATATTTTACGAAAGCAATCGCATACCGCAATACATACAGACAGATAAAGGGTCTGAATTTAAATCGAAATCGGTGAAAATTTTCTTTCGTCAAATCGGTGAACGATTTTATGTCACACAAAATCCTGATGTGAAAGAATGCCTTGTTGAACGGCCGAATAGAACTTTAAAGGCAAGAATGTAACGTTATTTCTCGCATAATAATACGTACCGTTATGTTGACGTATTAGCTAGTCTTACTACGGTATACAATAACACAAAGCATTCGGTAATAAAAATGGCACCGAAAAACTCAATTGATGAGAATATATTACAAGCATGGAGATCTCAGTATGGAAATGATATAGAAAATTAAAATATAAAACTAAAAATTATACCAGGCCAATTTGTTCGTATTTGCTAAACGAAAGAAACGTTTGAAAATGATTATCAGAGTAATTGGTCAGAGGAAATTTTTAAAATTACTCTCACAATAATACGAGTGGTTCCCGTTTATTGAATATTAGATTTAAATAATGAAGTCAATGAGGGTACATTTTATGAAACGGAATTTCAAAGGGTTTCGATTAAACCGAAAAAACCTCGTTTAAAATAGATAAAATAGTAGAAAGTCGGGGCATAGGTGTCAGAAGGCAGGTGTTGGTTAAATGGAGAGGATAAAGTGTTAAATTTAACTCTTGGATATTAGCTTCAGAATTAAAGAATATATGAAGGATATCTATTTAACGCTACCAAGTAATAGTTATATGAACTATTTCCCAGAAAACAAAACATCAGATTTTGACACAATTACAAAGAAATATCAAGTTTAGTGGGGAAGAGTAGGAAGTGGTTGTATCTGTAATACAATATCCATTGACTTTCTCTCAAGAAGAGTAAAATTATTCAATATACTGGGACGTCGTTTAACCATCACAAAAACATATCCTCCTGCGGGCATTAATCCAGTTGCTGGGTTTAAAGACAATATGAAAGATCTCATTGATTACGTAAGCGAGTACATACCGCCAGAGGATTTTAAAAGAATGAGTTTTCGTACTCCAAGATTGGGGTCTGGACCAGCTTGGCAAAGTTTTTGACGTGTGGACCAGATACATTTAGACGTGGTATGGGATACCTTTTCTAGAATCCTGCAATGCAACGCTGAAGTATTTTCAGATAGAGATTTTGCTGTAGAAGTAACGAGAGTATCTATGCCTGTGGGCAGAAGGAATCCTGGTTTACCTGGGCACGCTTTGACACTTTTTGAGTCATGCAGACGTAAACATGGTATTGTAGAAATGCAGAACGAAGGTAATAACTCTTTACCACGAGCCCTTAGTGTTGCAGAAGCATGGCTCAAGAATAAAACCAAACTTTTTTGATATCGCTGCGGATCGCCGTGACATTCATGTTTCTTGTCTCTTGTGCTGCTTATTAAGGCGCGAGTTAATATTCCAATGTACGGAGGAGGTATTCCTGAAATTAAAGAATTTCAGCGGTATATTCACGAATACAATATTGTTGTGTACGAGTATCGTGGTTACGGTGCATTATAAGATGAAGGATCTAATGGAAAAAACCTTCCAAGACCTAATCTTCTTCACAGCGACAAGAATTTTTCTACGATTAATAGTTTGACAGCAGCAATTTCGTCAAACTATTTTTGCGAGCCATGTCATAAACCTTACCACCAACGAGGATGTCATCATTGCAGCAACATCTGTCTGCTTCTGTTGCTTCTATTCTCCGGCATGCATGAGACCATCTATTTTGTGTACAAAATGCAATAGACGTTTTATGGGTCAACTGTGCTATTACAAACACACTACATTTCTTTGTGCCCGTATACCCGCGTGCATAATATGTCTGAAAGTTTTCAAGAACTTTTTGCTCGCTGTGTCAGTGCTACAAAGCTGCTAAACATAAATGCTTTATCAAAAAAGATACAGATCCAGCAAAGAAACAAAATAATATGTTCATTTATTATGATTTTGAGACGCGTCAAGAGAATGTTGTCAGGAAGGACAAGAAAAATGAAGTGAGTTTGTACGTCGTTCAAGAAGTATGTCCTACCTGCACCGATGTTGATGATTTGAGTGTTTGATGCAGTATGTGCGGGCTGCGACAACATGTTTTCAAAGACAACGCAATAAACAATCTGCCCATTTCATTAGCATCATTTGGTAAAGCCATGGATTTACCGCATACGGTGAAAAAAGGGTATTTTCCGCATTTATTTAATAAACTGGAAAACCTGTTCTATTACGGACCTAATCCGGCTGTTACATATTACGGTGTCGATAGTATGAGACATGAAAATCGAACTTGTTTCTAGAGTGGCACGCAAAACAACTGGAAGAAAATTATATATTTTTCGCAAGCAAAGAGAAATTATTGAATACTGTGTCTCTGATGTGGATTTTCTTCGTCGGGCTTGTGAACAATTTCGCAAAACTTTTAATGAAGACTGTAACGTGTGTCCTTTCAGTGAAGCTGTAACAATCGCTTCAGCATGTAATCGAGTGTTTCGGAGACAATACCTTAAGAGGGATACTATCGGTATAATTTCGCGAAATGGTTATAGGTTTGGAGAAAATCACTCTAGAACGTTACAATAGTGAAGAGTTTGCACGTGGCATCCGTATAGAGCACGTAGATTATTGTCGAGAAACGGTAGTCGAACCAGGCCTGAAAGTTGATAGCTGTTATGCGCCGGAAGAACTAGGTTTCGAGTTTATGTGCTGTTTCTGGCGCGCTTGTGACTTTTGCTACCGTACAGATCGAGACAAAAATTTATATAGCAATACGCAGGAAACATTAAACCTTGGCATTCAAAGAACCCATGAAAAGGTGCTAAAGATGCGTAATCGCGGATACACTGTTAAAGGTATTTGGAAGTGTGAGTTTAAACTACAAAGAGATAGAGATCTCAAATTTGTGTTGGATAATCACGCGCTTATAGATAATTTCCGTAAAGCCGTGTGACGCGTTTTTTTGCGGGCGTACAGGAAACGTTTCTCTGCACAAGAAGGCGTGGAAAAAATTTAATACGTAGATGTGTGTTCACCCTATCCATTTGTCTGTAAGTACGGTAAATATCCTGCGGGACATCTGTGCGTGCTGGTCGGTATCGAATGCCAGCAAGTGTTGGGCCCTGAGAATAACATTGACAGAGTTAAAGGTCTTATAAAATGTGTAGTTATTTCACCATATGACTTGTTTTACCCTGTGCTACCGCGAAAAGTTCATTACAAGCTTATGTTTGCCTTGTGTCGTACATTTTGCGATGAGTTGAATAAGAATGACTGTACACACACCATTAGTGAGAGTAAACTTATGGGGACATGGATGGCGGGCGTAATACGTCGTGCCGTTGAGCTTGGTTATAAAATACTCGAAGTATATGAAATTAGGCAGTATGAAATCACCATTTACGATAAAGTTCGATAGACGGGCGGTTTATTTGTGGAATTTATAAAATATTTTCCAAAAATGAAATCCAAATATGTAAAGTAAGAGGCGTCACCTTTAACTACAAAAATTCTAAAACATTGAATTTTGACTGTTTGAAATGCATCATTCTACGAAAAACTGACGAAGTGGTAATTACGTCCGACAGCTTCAGGATTACGATGTATCATACTGTTGTTACACGGGCAGTAAATAAAGTGTTCAACATAAGCTTCATGAAACGTAGACTAGTGGATAATCTTAATTCTAAATCTTATGGATATAAGAGGCGTATGTAAGCGTGTGTGCATATTTGCGTATGTGTGTGTGTGTGTGAATACTGCACAAAATCATTTATTTCTATTTGTTTATTGCTATAGGTGTTATTGCTGCTGCTGTTATAGCTATATAAAGACATGTATTTTTAAAGATAACTTATTGTTGAAACTTCTTTGTATCATTATGGTGCCCAAGTTCCAGCATCATTTTTCTGCTATTAGAACGGGTCCGTTTGGGTGTGAAAATGTTATTTTGATGTTAATTTTATCAAGCATATAAAGAATATGTGTGATACAATGTTTTCTCAAGTAAACTGGCACTGCAGAACATGGCAGAAATTATATGACCATATTCAAAATGATAATTTCCTCGCAGGACGGCACTACAAGAATAACTATGACGGAGATAATCCTCAGCTAATTATAATCGATGATTTAATGCGTGAAAGTAATTCTCAAATTGTAGACTTCGCAAAAGGTTCACACAATGTATAGGTACTTTTCCTGACGCAAAATCTGTATCATCAAGGTAAATGCCAGAAGGATATATCGCTTAACGAAAACTATATTGTTTATCTTAAAAATTCATAGGACAAGGCTCAAATGCAACATTTGGCGCGTCAGGTGTATCCTGAAAACTCAAAATTTATTTAATACGCGTATAATGACGCAACAACCGAACCGCATGAATATTAACAATTAGATTTAAAACTATCGACACCAGATCGATGCCGTTTTAAGAGAATGTCACGTGACAAACAGTTACTTATTTATCTACCAGCCAAGATGTATAAGTACAGTGATACATATTTACCAGCGATTATTCTGTAAAATGACTAAAACAGTAATCAATCACGCAGATTATTTGTGTTCTCTGCATAAATTCAAACCAGATCATTATGTTTCTCTATTGGAAGTGCGATTAGTAAAAAAATTCATTGTTTGTGCGATTGTGTGTATAATATATTAAACGGTCAAGTTCCTGTAAATAAAATCAACGAGCACGTCTATCTCGTAACGAGCAAACCTTACGTAATCTTGTGCAAAAATGTGCTGACTGGAATAAAAGTAAACTAATTTTAATTCAAACTGGTGGATCTCTATTGCCTAAATTACTTGCACCTATTATTACAGGAGGGCTAAGCAGTTTATTTGAAAATAACTATTTTATTCATTAATATGGAGCATGCGAAATAAATGGTTCTTATATCCTCGGAAACATTGCAGCGATTTCGAGTTCTTTTAATAACGACACTGATATAACTACAGAACTTGATAGAGATATGAAGAAAGTGATGGCTTCTGAAAAATGATCTAATCCTGATGAAAGGTCATTGTACCGGGAGACTTTGCAAAGATATTTACACTTTAAGAATCAATTACGTGAACCTATTACCATACCAATTACTGATTTAAAAAATGAAGACCTACAACAACAGCAGAAGCAGCAGCAGCTTCCAGAACCGTATAATACAAAATATATTTTAAGTTTGTTACCCTAAAATATCATAATAATGCGGCGCAATTGCTTCAAAGAGTGAAAGTTCTCTGAACCGGTATAACATGGGATGATAAAGGGATCGTTCAAATAAACGGTACTGTTATCGCAGATTCAAATAATACAGATTTGATAGGTGATATCCAGCGGTCTAGACCAAAACTTAATGCAACCGAGTGGTCCACCTTCACAATTTCATTAAAGGAAATTGACGTTTCCGGAGAATTAATCGGCAACCCGAATAGTAGGAGGTCTATGTACAGGAAGCCCGAATTAAGACGTATAAAATCAGTGGGAAAGAAATCAGAGCTAAGTTCTGATACGGCAAATGAATAGTATGGTGGTAATATATCGCAGAAAAAACAAACGTTCACATAAAGATGAATAGCCGCTTAGCTAGTATCTACTACGATCCGTCAAATGCAGCGGGTTTTTCGAGTGTCGCTAATAAATAAAATATTTTACGAAAGCAATCGCATACCGCAATACATACAGACAGATAAAGGGTCTGAATTTAAATCGAAATCGGTGAAAATTTTCTTTCGTCAAATCGGTGAACGATTTTATGTCACACAAAATCCTGATGTGAAAGAATGCCTTGTTGAACGGCCGAATAGAACTTTAAAGGCAAGAATGTAACGTTATTTCTCGCATAATAATACGTACCGATATGTTGACGTATTAGCTAGTCTTACTACGGTATACAATAACACAAAGCATTCGGTAATAAAAATGGCACCGAAAAACTCAATTGATGAGAATATATTACAAGCATGGAGATCTCAGTATGGAAATGATATAGAAAATTAAAATATAAAACTAAAAATTATACCAGGCCAATTTGTTCGTATTTGCTAAACGAAAGAAACGTTTGAAAATGATTATCAGAGTAATTGGTCAGAGGAAATTTTTAAAATTACTCTCACAATAATACGAGTGGTTCCCGTTTATTGAATATTAGATTTAAATAATGAAGTCAATGAGGGTCCATTTTATGAAACGGAATTTCAAAGGGTTTCGATTAAACCGAAAAAACCTCGTTTAAAATAGATAAAATAGTAGAAAGTCGGGGCATAGGTGTCAGAAGGCAGGTGTTGGTTAAATGGAGAGGATAAAGTGTTAAATTTAACTCTTGGATATTAGCTTCAGAATTAAAGAATATATGAAGGATATCTATTTAACGCTACCAAGTAATAGTTATATGAACTATTTCCCAGAAAACAAAACATCAGATTTTGACACAATTACAAAGAAATATCAAGTTTAGTGGGGAAGAGTAGGAAGTGGTTGTATCTGTAATACAATATCCATTGCCTTTCTCTCAAGAAGAGTAAAATTATTCAATATACTGGGACGTCGCTTAACCATCACAAAAACATATCCTCCTGCGGGCATTAATCCAGTTGCTGGGTTTAAAGACAATATGAAAGATCTCATTGATTACGTAAGCGAGTACATACCGCCAGAGGATTTTAAAAGAATGAGTTTTCGTACTCCAAGATTGGGGTCTGGACCAGCTTGGAAAAGTTTTTGACGTGTGGACCAGATACATTTAGACGTGGTATGGGATACCTTTTCTAGAATCCTGCAATGCAACGCTGAAGTATTTTCAGATAGAGATTTTGCTGTAGAAGTAACGAGAGTATCTATGCCTGTGGGCAGAAGGAATCCTGGTTTACCTGGGCACGCTTTGACACTTTTTGAGTCATGCAGACGTAAACATGGTATTGTAGAAATGCAGAACGAAGGTAATAACTCTTTACCACGAGCCCTTAGTGTTGCAGAAGCATGGGTCAAGAATAAAACCAAACTTTTTTGATATCGCTGCGGATCGCCGTGACATTCATGTTTCTTGTCTCTTGTGCTGCTTATTAAGGCGCGAGTTAATATTCCAATGTACGGAGGAGGTATTCCTGAAATTAAAGAATTTCAGCGGTATATTCACGAATACAATATTGTTGTGTACGAGTATCGTGGTTACGGTGCATTATAAGATGAAGGATCTAATGGAAAAAACCTTCCAAGACCTAATCTTCTTCACAGCGACAAGAATTTTTCTACGATTAATAGTTTGACAGCAGCAATTTCGTCAAACTATTTTTGCGAGCCATGTCATAAACCTTACCACCAACGAGGATGTCATCATTGCAGCAACATCTGTCTGCTTCTGTTGCTTCTATTCTCCGGCATGCATGAGACCATCTATTTTGTGTACAAAATGCAATAGACGTTTTATGGGTCAACTGTGCTATTACAAACACACTACATTTCTTTGTGCCCGTATACCCGCGTGCATAATATGTCTGAAAGTTTTCAAGAACTTTTTGCTCGCTGTGTCAGTGCTACAAAGCTGCTAAACATAAATGCTTTATCAAAAAAGATACAGATCCAGCAAAGAAACAAAATAATATGTTCATTTATTATGATTTTGAGACGCGTCAAGAGAAAGTTGTCAGGAAGGACAAGAAAAATGAAGTGAGTTTGTACGTCGTTCAAGAAGTATGTCCTACCTGCACCGATGTTGATGATTTGAGTGTTTGATGCAGTATGTGCGGGCTGCGACAACATGTTTTCAAAGACAACGCAATAAACAATCTGCCCATTTCATTAGCATCATTTGGTAAAGCCATGGATTTACCGCATACGGTGAAAAAAGGGTATTTTCCGCATTTATTTAATAAACTGGAAAACCTGTTCTATTACGGACCTAATCCGGCTATTACATATTACGGTGTCGATAGTATGAGACATGAAAATCGAACTTGTTTCTAGAGTGGCACGCAAAACAACTGGAAGAAAATTATATATTTTTCGCAAGCAAAGAGAAATTATTGAATACTGTGTCTCTGATGTGGATTTTCTTCGTCGGGCTTGTGAACAATTTCGCAAAACTTTTAATGAAGACTGTAACGTGTGTCCTTTCAGTGAAGCTGTAACAATCGCTTCAGCATGTAATCGAGTGTTTCGGAGACAATACCTTAAGAGGGATACTATCGGTATAATTTCGCGAAATGGTTATAGGTTTGGAGAAAATCACTCTAGAACGTTACAATAGTGAAGAGTTTGCACGAGGCATCCGTATAGAGCACGTAGATTATTGTCGAGAAACGGTAGTCGAACCAGGCCTGAAAGTTGATAGCTGTTATGCGCCGGAAGAACTAGGTTTCGAGTTTATGTGCTGTTTCTGGCGCGCTTGTGACTTTTGCTACCGTACAGATCGAGACAAAAATTTATATAGCAATACGCAGGAAACATTAAACCTTGGCATTCAAAGAACCCATGAAAAGGTGCTAAAGATGCGTAATCGCGGATACACTGTTAAAGGTATTTGGAAGTGTGAGTTTAAACTACAAAGAGATAGAGATCTCAAATTTGTGTTGGATAATCACGCGCTTATAGATAATTTCCGTAAAGCCGTGTGACGCGTTTTTTTGCGGGCGTACAGGAAACGTTTCTCTGCACAAGAAGGCGTGGAAAAAATTTAATACGTAGACGTGTGTTCACCCTATCCATTTGTCTGTAAGTACGGTAAATATCCTGCGGGACATCTGTGCGTGCTGGTCGGTATCGAATGCCAGCAAGTGTTGGGCCCTGAGAATAACATTGACAGAGTTAAAGGTCTTATAAAATGTGTAGTTATTTCACCATATGACTTGTTTTACCCTGTGCTACCGCGAAAAGTTCATTACAAGCTTATGTTTGCCTTGTGTCGTACATTTTGCGATGAGTTGAATAAGAATGACTGTACACACACCATTAGTGAGAGTAAACTTATGGGGACATGGATGGCGGGCGTAATACGTCGTGCCGTTGAGCTTGGTTATAAAATACTCGAAGTATATGAAATTAGGCAGTATGAAATCACCATTTACGATAAAGTTCGATAGACGGGCGGTTTATTTGTGGAATTTATAAAATATTTTCCAAAAATGAAATCCAAATATGTAAAGTAAGAGGCGTCACCTTTAACTACAAAAATTCTAAAACTTTGAATTTTGACTGTTTGAAATGCATCATTCTACGAAAAACTGACGAAGTGGTAATTACGTCCGACAGCTTCAGGATTACAATGTATCATACTGTTGTTACACGGGCAGTAAATAAAGTGTTCAACATAAGCTTCATGAAACGTAGACTAGTGGATAATCTTAATTCTAAATCTTATGGATATAAGAGGCGTATGTAAGCGTGTGTGCATATTTGCGTATGTGTGTGTGTGTGTGAATACTGCACAAAATCATTTATTTCTATTTGTTTATTGCTATAGGTGTTATTGCTGCTGCTGTTATAGCTATATAAAGACATGTATTTTTAAAGATAACTTATTGTTGAAACTTCTTTGTATCATTATGGTGCCCAAGTTCCAGCATCATTTTTCTGCTATTAGAACGGGTCCGTTTGGGTGTGAAAATGTTATTTTGATGTTAATTTTATCAAGCATATAAAGAATATGTGTGATACAATGTTTTCTCAAGTAAACTGGCACTGCAGAACATGGCAGAAATTATATGACCATATTCAAAATGATAATTTCCTCGCAGGACGGCACTACAAGAATAACTATGACGGAGATAATCCTCAGCTAATTATAATCGATGATTTAATGCGTGAAAGTAATTCTCAAATTGTAGACTTCGCAAAAGGTTCACACAATGTATAGGTACTTTTCCTGACGCAAAATCTGTATCATCAAGGTAAATGCCAGAAGGATATATCGCTTAACGAAAACTATATTGTTTATCTTAAAAATTCATAGGACAAGGCTCAAATGCAACATTTGGCGCGTCAGGTGTATCCTGAAAACTCAAAATTTATTTAATACGCGTATAATGACGCAACAACCGAACCGCATGAATATTAACAATTAGATTTAAAACTATCGACACCAGATCGATGCCGTTTTAAGAGAATGTCACGTGACAAACAGTTACTTATTTATCTACCAGCCAAGATGTATAAGTACAGTGATACATATTTACCAGCGATTATTCTGTAAAATGACTAAAACAGTAATCAATCACGCAGATTATTTGTGTTCTCTGCATAAATTCAAACCAGATCATTATGTTTCTCTATTGGAAGTGCGATTAGTAAAAAAATTCATTGTTTGTGCGATTGTGTGTATAATATATTAAACGGTCAAGTTCCTGTAAATAAAATCAACGAGCACGTCTATCTCGTAACGAGCAAACCTTACGTAATCTTGTGCAAAAATGTGCTGACTGGAATAAAAGTAAACTAATTTTAATTCAAACTGGTGGAGCTCTATTGCCTAAATTACTTGCACCTATTATTACAGGAGGGCTAAGCAGTTTATTTGAAAATAACTATTTTATTCATTAATATGGAGCATGCGAAATAAATGGTTCTTATATCCTCGGAAACATTGCAGCGATTTCGAGTTCTTTTAATAACGACACTGATATAACTACAGAACTTGATAGAGATATGAAGAAAGTGATGGCTTCTGAAAAATGATCTAATCCTGATGAAAGGTCATTGTACCGGGAGACTTTGCAAAGATATTTACACTTTAAGAATCAATTACGTGAACCTATTACCATACCAATTACTGATTTAAAAAATGAAGACCTACAACAACAGCAGAAGCAGCAGCAGCTTCCAGAACCGTATAATACAAAATATATTTTAAGTTTGTTACCTTAAAATATCATAATAATGCGGCGCAATTGCTTCAAAGAGTGAAAGTTCTCTGAACCGGTATAACATGGGATGATAAAGGGATCGTTCAAATAAACGGTACTGTTATCGCAGATTCAAATAATACAGATTTGATAGGTGATATCCAGCGGTCTAGACCAAAACTTAATGCAACCGAGTGGTCCACCTTCACAATTTCATTAAAGGAAATTGACGTTTCCGGAGAATTAATCGGCAACCCGAATAGTAGGAGGTCTATGTACAGGAAGCCCGAATTAAGACGTATAAAATCAGTGGGAAAGAAATCAGAGCTAAGTTCTGATACGGCAAATGAATAGTATGGTGGTAATATATCGCAGAAAAAACAAACGTTCACATAAAGATGAATAGCCGCTTAGCTAGTATCTACTACGATCCGTCAAATGCAGCGGGTTTTTCGAGTGTCGCTAATAAATAAAATATTTTACGAAAGCAATCGCATACCGCAATACATACAGACAGATAAAGGGTCTGAATTTAAATCGAAATCGGTGAAAATTTTCTTTCGTCAAATCGGTGAACGATTTTATGTCACACAAAATCCTGATGTGAAAGAATGCCTTGTTGAACGGCCGAATAGAACTTTAAAGGCAAGAATGTAACGTTATTTCTCGCATAATAATACGTACCGTTATGTTGACGTATTAGCTAGTCTTACTACGGTATACAATAACACAAAGCATTCGGTAATAAAAATGGCACCGAAAAACTCAATTGATGAGAATATATTACAAGCATGGAGATCTCAGTATGGAAATGATATAGAAAATTAAAATATAAAACTAAAAATTATACCAGGCCAATTTGTTCGTATTTGCTAAACGAAAGAAACGTTTGAAAATGATTATCAGAGTAATTGGTCAGAGGAAATTTTTAAAATTACTCTCACAATAATACGAGTGGTTCCCGTTTATTGAATATTAGATTTAAATAATGAAGTCAATGAGGGTACATTTTATGAAACGGAATTTCAAAGGGTTTCGATTAAACCGAAAAAACCTCGTTTAAAATAGATAAAATAGTAGAAAGTCGGGGCATAGGTGTCAGAAGGCAGGTGTTGGTTAAATGGAGAGGATAAAGTGTTAAATTTAACTCTTGGATATTAGCTTCAGAATTAAAGAATATATGAAGGATATCTATTTAACGCTACCAAGTAATAGTTATATGAACTATTTCCCAGAAAACAAAACATCAGATTTTGACACAATTACAAAGAAATATCAAGTTTAGTGGGGAAGAGTAGGAAGTGGTTGTATCTGTAATACAATATCCATTGACTTTCTCTCAAGAAGAGTAAAATTATTCAATATACTGGGACGTCGTTTAACCATCACAAAAACATATCCTCCTGCGGGCATTAATCCAGTTGCTGGGTTTAAAGACAATATGAAAGATCTCATTGATTACGTAAGCGAGTACATACCGCCAGAGGATTTTAAAAGAATGAGTTTTCGTACTCCAAGATTGGGGTCTGGACCAGCTTGGCAAAGTTTTTGACGTGTGGACCAGATACATTTAGACGTGGTATGGGATACCTTTTCTAGAATCCTGCAATGCAACGCTGAAGTATTTTCAGATAGAGATTTTGCTGTAGAAGTAACGAGAGTATCTATGCCTGTGGGCAGAAGGAATCCTGGTTTACCTGGGCACGCTTTGACACTTTTTGAGTCATGCAGACGTAAACATGGTATTGTAGAAATGCAGAACGAAGGTAATAACTCTTTACCACGAGCCCTTAGTGTTGCAGAAGCATGGCTCAAGAATAAAACCAAACTTTTTTGATATCGCTGCGGATCGCCGTGACATTCATGTTTCTTGTCTCTTGTGCTGCTTATTAAGGCGCGAGTTAATATTCCAATGTACGGAGGAGGTATTCCTGAAATTAAAGAATTTCAGCGGTATATTCACGAATACAATATTGTTGTGTACGAGTATCGTGGTTACGGTGCATTATAAGATGAAGGATCTAATGGAAAAAACCTTCCAAGACCTAATCTTCTTCACAGCGACAAGAATTTTTCTACGATTAATAGTTTGACAGCAGCAATTTCGTCAAACTATTTTTGCGAGCCATGTCATAAACCTTACCACCAACGAGGATGTCATCATTGCAGCAACATCTGTCTGCTTCTGTTGCTTCTATTCTCCGGCATGCATGAGACCATCTATTTTGTGTACAAAATGCAATAGACGTTTTATGGGTCAACTGTGCTATTACAAACACACTACATTTCTTTGTGCCCGTATACCCGCGTGCATAATATGTCTGAAAGTTTTCAAGAACTTTTTGCTCGCTGTGTCAGTGCTACAAAGCTGCTAAACATAAATGCTTTATCAAAAAAGATACAGATCCAGCAAAGAAACAAAATAATATGTTCATTTATTATGATTTTGAGACGCGTCAAGAGAAAGTTGTCAGGAAGGACAAGAAAAATGAAGTGAGTTTGTACGTCGTTCAAGAAGTATGTCCTACCTGCACCGATGTTGATGATTTGAGTGTTTGATGCAGTATGTGCGGGCTGCGACAACATGTTTTCAAAGACAACGCAATAAACAATCTGCCCATTTCATTAGCATCATTTGGTAAAGCCATGGATTTACCGCATACGGTGAAAAAAGGGTATTTTCCGCATTTATTTAATAAACTGGAAAACCTGTTCTATTACGGACCTAATCCGGCTATTACATATTACGGTGTCGATAGTATGAGACATGAAAATCGAACTTGTTTCTAGAGTGGCACGCAAAACAACTGGAAGAAAATTATATATTTTTCGCAAGCAAAGAGAAATTATTGAATACTGTGTCTCTGATGTGGATTTTCTTCGTCGGGCTTGTGAACAATTTCGCAAAACTTTTAATGAAGACTGTAACGTGTGTCCTTTCAGTGAAGCTGTAACAATCGCTTCAGCATGTAATCGAGTGTTTCGGAGACAATACCTTAAGAGGGATACTATCGGTATAATTTCGCGAAATGGTTATAGGTTTGGAGAAAATCACTCTAGAACGTTACAATAGTGAAGAGTTTGCACGAGGCATCCGTATAGAGCACGTAGATTATTGTCGAGAAACGGTAGTCGAACCAGGCCTGAAAGTTGATAGCTGTTATGCGCCGGAAGAACTAGGTTTCGAGTTTATGTGCTGTTTCTGGCGCGCTTGTGACTTTTGCTACCGTACAGATCGAGACAAAAATTTATATAGCAATACGCAGGAAACATTAAACCTTGGCATTCAAAGAACCCATGAAAAGGTGCTAAAGATGCGTAATCGCGGATACACTGTTAAAGGTATTTGGAAGTGTGAGTTTAAACTACAAAGAGATAGAGATCTCAAATTTGTGTTGGATAATCACGCGCTTATAGATAATTTCCGTAAAGCCGTGTGACGCGTTTTTTTGCGGGCGTACAGGAAACGTTTCTCTGCACAAGAAGGCGTGGAAAAAATTTAATACGTAGACGTGTGTTCACCCTATCCATTTGTCTGTAAGTACGGTAAATATCCTGCGGGACATCTGTGCGTGCTGGTCGGTATCGAATGCCAGCAAGTGTTGGGCCCTGAGAATAACATTGACAGAGTTAAAGGTCTTATAAAATGTGTAGTTATTTCACCATATGACTTGTTTTACCCTGTGCTACCGCGAAAAGTTCATTACAAGCTTATGTTTGCCTTGTGTCGTACATTTTGCGATGAGTTGAATAAGAATGACTGTACACACACCATTAGTGAGAGTAAACTTATGGGGACATGGATGGCGGGCGTAATACGTCGTGCCGTTGAGCTTGGTTATAAAATACTCGAAGTATATGAAATTAGGCAGTATGAAATCACCATTTACGATAAAGTTCGATAGACGGGCGGTTTATTTGTGGAATTTATAAAATATTTTCCAAAAATGAAATCCAAATATGTAAAGTAAGAGGCGTCACCTTTAACTACAAAAATTCTAAAACATTGAATTTTGACTGTTTGAAATTCATCATTCTACGAAAAACTGACGAAGTGGTAATTACGTCCGACAGCTTCAGGATTACGATGTATCATACTGTTGTTACACGGGCAGTAAATAAAGTGTTCAACATAAGCTTCATGAAACGTAGACTAGTGGATAATCTTAATTCTAAATCTTATGGATATAAGAGGCGTATGTAAGCGTGTGTGCATATTTGCGTATGTGTGTGTGTGTGTGAATACTGCACAAAATCATTTATTTCTATTTGTTTATTGCTATAGGTGTTATTGCTGCTGCTGTTATAGCTATATAAAGACATGTATTTTTAAAGATAACTTATTGTTGAAACTTCTTTGTATCATTATGGTGCCCAAGTTCCAGCATCATTTTTCTGCTATTAGAACGGGTCCGTTTGGGTGTGAAAATGTTATTTTGATGTTAATTTTATCAAGCATATAAAGAATATGTGTGATACAATGTTTTCTCAAGTAAACTGGCACTGCAGAACATGGCAGAAATTATATGACCATATTCAAAATGATAATTTCCTCGCAGGACGGCACTACAAGAATAACTATGACGGAGATAATCCTCAGCTAATTATAATCGATGATTTAATGCGTGAAAGTAATTCTCAAATTGTAGACTTCGCAAAAGGTTCACACAATGTATAGGTACTTTTCCTGACGCAAAATCTGTATCATCAAGGTAAATGCCAGAAGGATATATCGCTTAACGAAAACTATATTGTTTATCTTAAAAATTCATAGGACAAGGCTCAAATGCAACATTTGGCGCGTCAGGTGTATCCTGAAAACTCAAAATTTATTTAAGACGCGTATAATGACGCAACAACCGAACCGCATGAATATTAACAATTAGATTTAAAACTATCGACACCAGATCGATGCCGTTTTAAGAGAATGTCACGTGACAAACAGTTACTTATTTATCTACCAGCCAAGATGTATAAGTACAGTGATGCATATTTACCAGCGATTATTCTGTAAAATGACTAAAACAGTAATCAATCACGCAGATTATTTGTGTTCTCTGCATAAATTCAAACCAGATCATTATGTTTCTCTATTGGAAGTGCGATTAGTAAAAAAATTCATTGTTTGTGCGATTGTGTGTATAATATATTAAACGGTCAAGTTCCTGTAAATAAAATCAACGAGCACGTCTATCTCGTAACGAGCAAACCTTACGTAATCTTGTGCAAAAATGTGCTGACTGGAATAAAAGTAAACTAATTTTAATTCAAACTGGTGGAGCTCTATTGCCTAAATTACTTGCACCTATTATTACAGGAGGGCTAAGCAGTTTATTTGAAAATAACTATTTTATTCATTAATATGGAGCATGCGAAATAAATGGTTCTTATATCCTCGGAAACATTGCAGCGATTTCGAGTTCTTTTAATAACGACACTGATATAACTACAGAACTTGATAGAGATATGAAGAAAGTGATGGCTTCTGAAAAATGATCTAATCCTGATGAAAGGTCATTGTACCGGGAGACTTTGCAAAGATATTTACACTTTAAGAATCAATTACGTGAACCTATTACCATACCAATTACTGATTTAAAAAATGAAGACCTACAACAACAGCAGAAGCAGCAGCAGCTTCCAGAACCGTATAATACAAAATATATTTTTAGTTTGTTACCCTAAAATATCATAATAATGCGGCGCAATTGCTTCAAAGAGTGAAAGTTCTCTGAACCGGTATAACATGGGATGATAAAGGGATCGTTCAAATAAACGGTACTGTTATCGCAGATTCAAATAATACAGATTTGATAGGTGATATCCAGCGGTCTAGACCAAAACTTAATGCAACCGAGTGGTCCACCTTCACAATTTCATTAAAGGAAATTGACGTTTCCGGAGAATTAATCGGCAACCCGAATAGTAGGAGGTCTATGTACAGGAAGCCCGAATTAAGACGTATAAAATCAGTGGGAAAGAAATCAGAGCTAAGTTCTGATACGGCAAATGAATAGTATGGTGGTAATATATCGCAGAAAAAACAAACGTTCACATAAAGATGAATAGCCGCTTAGCTAGTATCTACTACGATCCGTCAAATGCAGCGGGTTTTTCGAGTGTCGCTAATAAATAAAATATTTTACGAAAGCAATCGCATACCGCAATACATACAGACAGATAAAGGGTCTGAATTTAAATCGAAATCGGTGAAAATTTTCTTTCGTCAAATCGGTGAACGATTTTATGTCACACAAAATCCTGATGTGAAAGAATGCCTTGTTGAACGGCCGAATAGAACTTTAAAGGCAAGAATGTAACGTTATTTCTCGCATAATAATACGTACCGTTATGTTGACGTATTAGCTAGTCTTACTACGGTATACAATAACACAAAGCATTCGGTAATAAAAATGGCACCGAAAAACTCAATTGATGAGAATATATTACAAGCATGGAGATCTCAGTATGGAAATGATATAGAAAATTAAAATATAAAACTAAAAATTATACCAGGCCAATTTGTTCGTATTTGCTAAACGAAAGAAACGTTTGAAAATGATTATCAGAGTAATTGGTCAGAGGAAATTTTTAAAATTACTCTCACAATAATACGAGTGGTTCCCGTTTATTGAATATTAGATTTAAATAATGAAGTCAATGAGGGTACATTTTATGAAACGGAATTTCAAAGGGTTTCGATTAAACCGAAAAAACCTCGTTTAAAATAGATAAAATAGTAGAAAGTCGGGGCATAGGTGTCAGAAGGCAGGTGTTGGTTAAATGGAGAGGATAAAGTGTTAAATTTAACTCTTGGATATTAGCTTCAGAATTAAAGAATATATGAAGGATATCTATTTAACGCTACCAAGTAATAGTTATATGAACTATTTCCCAGAAAACAAAACATCAGATTTTGACACAATTACAAAGAAATATCAAGTTTAGTGGGGAAGAGTAGGAAGTGGTTGTATCTGTAATACAATATCCATTGACTTTCTCTCAAGAAGAGTAAAATTATTCAATATACTGGGACGTCGTTTAACCATCACAAAAACATATCCTCCTGCGGGCATTAATCCAGTTGCTGGGTTTAAAGACAATATGAAAGATCTCATTGATTACGTAAGCGAGTACATACCGCCAGAGGATTTTAAAAGAATGAGTTTTCGTACTCCAAGATTGGGGTCTGGACCAGCTTGGCAAAGTTTTTGACGTGTGGACCAGATACATTTAGACGTGGTATGGGATACCTTTTCTAGAATCCTGCAATGCAACGCTGAAGTATTTTCAGATAGAGATTTTGCTGTAGAAGTAACGAGAGTATCTATGCCTGTGGGCAGAAGGAATCCTGGTTTACCTGGGCACGCTTTGACACTTTTTGAGTCATGCAGACGTAAACATGGTATTGTAGAAATGCAGAACGAAGGTAATAACTCTTTACCACGAGCCCTTAGTGTTGCAGAAGCATGGCTCAAGAATAAAACCAAACTTTTTTGATATCGCTGCGGATCGCCGTGACATTCATGTTTCTTGTCTCTTGTGCTGCTTATTAAGGCGCGAGTTAATATTCCAATGTACGGAGGAGGTATTCCTGAAATTAAAGAATTTCAGCGGTATATTCACGAATACAATATTGTTGTGTACGAGTATCGTGGTTACGGTGCATTATAAGATGAAGGATCTAATGGAAAAAACCTTCCAAGACCTAATCTTCTTCACAGCGACAAGAATTTTTCTACGATTAATAGTTTGACAGCAGCAATTTCGTCAAACTATTTTTGCGAGCCATGTCATAAACCTTACCACCAACGAGGATGTCATCATTGCAGCAACATCTGTCTGCTTCTGTTGCTTCTATTCTCCGGCATGCATGAGACCATCTATTTTGTGTACAAAATGCAATAGACGTTTTATGGGTCAACTGTGCTATTACAAACACACTACATTTCTTTGTGCCCGTATACCCGCGTGCATAATATGTCTGAAAGTTTTCAAGAACTTTTTGCTCGCTGTGTCAGTGCTACAAAGCTGCTAAACATAAATGCTTTATCAAAAAAGATACAGATCCAGCAAAGAAACAAAATAATATGTTCATTTATTATGATTTTGAGACGCGTCAAGAGAAAGTTGTCAGGAAGGACAAGAAAAATGAAGTGAGTTTGTACGTCGTTCAAGAAGTATGTCCTACCTGCACCGATGTTGATGATTTGAGTGTTTGATGCAGTATGTGCGGGCTGCGACAACATGTTTTCAAAGACAACGCAATAAACAATCTGCCCATTTCATTAGCATCATTTGGTAAAGCCATGGATTTACCGCATACGGTGAAAAAAGGGTATTTTCCGCATTTATTTAATAAACTGGAAAACCTGTTCTATTACGGACCTAATCCGGCTGTTACATATTACGGTGTCGATAGTATGAGACATGAAAATCGAACTTGTTTCTAGAGTGGCACGCAAAACAACTGGAAGAAAATTATATATTTTTCGCAAGCAAAGAGAAATTATTGAATACTGTGTCTCTGATGTGGATTTTCTTCGTCGGGCTTGTGAACAATTTCGCAAAACTTTTAATGAAGACTGTAACGTGTGTCCTTTCAGTGAAGCTGTAACAATCGCTTCAGCATGTAATCGAGTGTTTCGGAGACAATACCTTAAGAGGGATACTATCGGTATAATTTCGCGAAATGGTTATAGGTTTGGAGAAAATCACTCTAGAACGTTACAATAGTGAAGAGTTTGCACGAGGCATCCGTATAGAGCACGTAGATTATTGTCGAGAAACGGTAGTCGAACCAGGCCTGAAAGTTGATAGCTGTTATGCGCCGGAAGAACTAGGTTTCGAGTTTATGTGCTGTTTCTGGCGCGCTTGTGACTTTTGCTACCGTACAGATCGAGACAAAAATTTATATAGCAATACGCAGGAAACATTAAACCTTGGCATTCAAAGAACCCATGAAAAGGTGCTAAAGATGCGTAATCGCGGATACACTGTTAAAGGTATTTGGAAGTGTGAGTTTAAACTACAAAGAGATAGAGATCTCAAATTTGTGTTGGATAATCACGCGCTTATAGATAATTTCCGTAAAGCCGTGTGACGCGTTTTTTTGCGGGCGTACAGGAAACGTTTCTCTGCACAAGAAGGCGTGGAAAAAATTTAATACGTAGACGTGTGTTCACCCTATCCATTTGTCTGTAAGTACGGTAAATATCCTGCGGGACATCTGTGCGTGCTTGTCGGTATCGAATGCCAGCAAGTGTTGGGCCCTGAGAATAACATTGACAGAGTTAAAGGTCTTATAAAATGTGTAGTTATTTCACCATATGACTTGTTTTACCCTGTGCTACCGCGAAAAGTTCATTACAAGCTTATGTTTGCCTTGTGTCGTACATTTTGCGATGAGTTGAATAAGAATGACTGTACACACACCATTAGTGAGAGTAAACTTATGGGGACATGGATGGCGGGCGTAATACGTCGTGCCGTTGAGCTTGGTTATAAAATACTCGAAGTATATGAAATTAGGCAGTATGAAATCACCATTTACGATAAAGTTCGATAGACGGGCGGTTTATTTGTGGAATTTATAAAATATTTTCCAAAAATGAAATCCAAATATGTAAAGTAAGAGGCGTCACCTTTAACTACAAAAATTCTAAAACATTGAATTTTGACTGTTTGAAATGCATCATTCTACGAAAAACTGACGAAGTGGTAATTACGTCCGACAGCTTCAGGATTACGATGTATCATACTGTTGTTACACGGGCAGTAAATAAAGTGTTCAACATAAGCTTCATGAAACGTAGACTAGTGGATAATCTTAATTCTAAATCTTATGGATATAAGAGGCGTATGTAAGCGTGTGTGCATATTTGCGTATGTGTGTGTGTGTGTGAATACTGCACAAAATCATTTATTTCTATTTGTTTATTGCTATAGGTGTTATTGCTGCTGCTGTTATAGCTATATAAAGACATGTATTTTTAAAGATAACTTATTGTTGAAACTTCTTTGTATCATTATGGTGCCCAAGTTCCAGCATCATTTTTCTGCTATTAGAACGGGTCCGTTTGGGTGTGAAAATGTTATTTTGATGTTAATTTTATCAAGCATATAAAGAATATGTGTGATACAATGTTTTCTCAAGTAAACTGGCACTGCAGAACATGGCAGAAATTATATGACCATATTCAAAATGATAATTTCCTCGCAGGACGGCACTACAAGAATAACTATGACGGAGATAATCCTCAGCTAATTATAATCGATGATTTAATGCGTGAAAGTAATTCTCAAATTGTAGACTTCGCAAAAGGTTCACACAATGTATAGGTACTTTTCCTGACGCAAAATCTGTATCATCAAGGTAAATGCCAGAAGGATATATCGCTTAACGAAAACTATATTGTTTATCTTAAAAATTCATAGGACAAGGCTCAAATGCAACATTTGGCGCGTCAGGTGTATCCTGAAAACTCAAAATTTATTTAAGACGCGTATAATGACGCAACAACCGAACCGCATGAATATTAACAATTAGATTTAAAACTATCGACACCAGATCGATGCCGTTTTAAGAGAATGTCACGTGACAAACAGTTACTTATTTATCTACCAGCCAAGATGTATAAGTACAGTGATGCATATTTACCAGCGATTATTCTGTAAAATGACTAAAACAGTAATCAATCACGCAGATTATTTGTGTTCTCTGCATAAATTCAAACCAGATCATTATGTTTCTCTATTGGAAGTGCGATTAGTAAAAAAATTCATTGTTTGTGCGATTGTGTGTATAATATATTAAACGGTCAAGTTCCTGTAAATAAAATCAACGAGCACGTCTATCTCGTAACGAGCAAACCTTACGTAATCTTGTGCAAAAATGTGCTGACTGGAATAAAAGTAAACTAATTTTAATTCAAACTGGTGGAGCTCTATTGCCTAAATTACTTGCACCTATTATTACAGGAGGGCTAAGCAGTTTATTTGAAAATAACTATTTTATTCATTAATATGGAGCATGCGAAATAAATGGTTCTTATATCCTCGGAAACATTGCAGCGATTTCGAGTTCTTTTAATAACGACACTGATATAACTACAGAACTTGATAGAGATATGAAGAAAGTGATGGCTTCTGAAAAATGATCTAATCCTGATGAAAGGTCATTGTACCGGGAGACTTTGCAAAGATATTTACACTTTAAGAATCAATTACGTGAACCTATTACCATACCAATTACTGATTTAAAAAATGAAGACCTACAACAACAGCAGAAGCAGCAGCAGCTTCCAGAACCGTATAATACAAAATATATTTTAAGTTTGTTACCTTAAAATATCATAATAATGCGGCGCAATTGCTTCAAAGAGTGAAAGTTCTCTGAACCGGTATAACATGGGATGATAAAGGGATCGTTCAAATAAACGGTACTGTTATCGCAGATTCAAATAATACAGATTTGATAGGTGATATCCAGCGGTCTAGACCAAAACTTAATGCAACCGAGTGGTCCACCTTCACAATTTCATTAAAGGAAATTGACGTTTCCGGAGAATTAATCGGCAACCCGAATAGTAGGAGGTCTATGTACAGGAAGCCCGAATTAAGACGTATAAAATCAGTGGGAAAGAAATCAGAGCTAAGTTCTGATACGGCAAATGAATAGTATGGTGGTAATATATCGCAGAAAAAACAAACGTTCACATAAAGATGAATAGCCGCTTAGCTAGTATCTACTACGATCCGTCAAATGCAGCGGGTTTTTCGAGTGTCGCTAATAAATAAAATATTTTACGAAAGCAATCGCATACCGCAATACATACAGACAGATAAAGGGTCTGAATTTAAATCGAAATCGGTGAAAATTTTCTTTCGTCAAATCGGTGAACGATTTTATGTCACACAAAATCCTGATGTGAAAGAATGCCTTGTTGAACGGCCGAATAGAACTTTAAAGGCAAGAATGTAACGTTATTTCTCGCATAATAATACGTACCGTTATGTTGACGTATTAGCTAGTCTTACTACGGTATACAATAACACAAAGCATTCGGTAATAAAAATGGCACCGAAAAACTCAATTGATGAGAATATATTACAAGCATGGAGATCTCAGTATGGAAATGATATAGAAAATTAAAATATAAAACTAAAAATTATACCAGGCCAATTTGTTCGTATTTGCTAAACGAAAGAAACGTTTGAAAATGATTATCAGAGTAATTGGTCAGAGGAAATTTTTAAAATTACTCTCACAATAATACGAGTGGTTCCCGTTTATTGAATATTAGATTTAAATAATGAAGTCAATGAGGGTACATTTTATGAAACGGAATTTCAAAGGGTTTCGATTAAACCGAAAAAACCTCGTTTAAAATAGATAAAATAGTAGAAAGTCGGGGCATAGGTGTCAGAAGGCAGGTGTTGGTTAAATGGAGAGGATAAAGTGTTAAATTTAACTCTTGGATATTAGCTTCAGAATTAAAGAATATATGAAGGATATCTATTTAACGCTACCAAGTAATAGTTATATGAACTATTTCCCAGAAAACAAAACATCAGATTTTGACACAATTACAAAGAAATATCAAGTTTAGTGGGGAAGAGTAGGAAGTGGTTGTATCTGTAATACAATATCCATTGACTTTCTCTCAAGAAGAGTAAAATTATTCAATATACTGGGACGTCGCTTAACCATCACAAAAACATATCCTCCTGCGGGCATTAATCCAGTTGCTGGGTTTAAAGACAATATGAAAGATCTCATTGATTACGTAAGCGAGTACATACCGCCAGAGGATTTTAAAAGAATGAGTTTTCGTACTCCAAGATTGGGGTCTGGACCAGCTTGGCAAAGTTTTTGACGTGTGGACCAGATACATTTAGACGTGGTATGGGATACCTTTTCTAGAATCCTGCAATGCAACGCTGAAGTATTTTCAGATAGAGATTTTGCTGTAGAAGTAACGAGAGTATCTATGCCTGTGGGCAGAAGGAATCCTGGTTTACCTGGGCACGCTTTGACACTTTTTGAGTCATGCAGACGTAAACATGGTATTGTAGAAATGCAGAACGAAGGTAATAACTCTTTACCACGAGCCCTTAGTGTTGCAGAAGCATGGCTCAAGAATAAAACCAAACTTTTTTGATATCGCTGCGGATCGCCGTGACATTCATGTTTCTTGTCTCTTGTGCTGCTTATTAAGGCGCGAGTTAATATTCCAATGTACGGAGGAGGTATTCCTGAAATTAAAGAATTTCAGCGGTATATTCACGAATACAATATTGTTGTGTACGAGTATCGTGGTTACGGTGCATTATAAGATGAAGGATCTAATGGAAAAAACCTTCCAAGACCTAATCTTCTTCACAGCGACAAGAATTTTTCTACGATTAATAGTTTGACAGCAGCAATTTCGTCAAACTATTTTTGCGAGCCATGTCATAAACCTTACCACCAACGAGGATGTCATCATTGCAGCAACATCTGTCTGCTTCTGTTGCTTCTATTCTCCGGCATGCATGAGACCATCTATTTTGTGTACAAAATGCAATAGACGTTTTATGGGTCAACTGTGCTATTACAAACACACTACATTTCTTTGTGCCCGTATACCCGCGTGCATAATATGTCTGAAAGTTTTCAAGAACTTTTTGCTCGCTGTGTCAGTGCTACAAAGCTGCTAAACATAAATGCTTTATCAAAAAAGATACAGATCCAGCAAAGAAACAAAATAATATGTTCATTTATTATGATTTTGAGACGCGTCAAGAGAAAGTTGTCAGGAAGGACAAGAAAAATGAAGTGAGTTTGTACGTCGTTCAAGAAGTATGTCCTACCTGCACCGATGTTGATGATTTGAGTGTTTGATGCAGTATGTGCGGGCTGCGACAACATGTTTTCAAAGACAACGCAATAAACAATCTGCCCATTTCATTAGCATCATTTGGTAAAGCCATGGATTTACCGCATACGGTGAAAAAAGGGTATTTTCCGCATTTATTTAATAAACTGGAAAACCTGTTCTATTACGGACCTAATCCGGCTGTTACATATTACGGTGTCGATAGTATGAGACATGAAAATCGAACTTGTTTCTAGAGTGGCACGCAAAACAACTGGAAGAAAATTATATATTTTTCGCAAGCAAAGAGAAATTATTGAATACTGTGTCTCTGATGTGGATTTTCTTCGTCGGGCTTGTGAACAATTTCGCAAAACTTTTAATGAAGACTGTAACGTGTGTCCTTTCAGTGAAGCTGTAACAATCGCTTCAGCATGTAATCGAGTGTTTCGGAGACAATACCTTAAGAGGGATACTATCGGTATAATTTCGCGAAATGGTTATAGGTTTGGAGAAAATCACTCTAGAACGTTACAATAGTGAAGAGTTTGCACGAGGCATCCGTATAGAGCACGTAGATTATTGTCGAGAAACGGTAGTCGAACCAGGCCTGAAAGTTGATAGCTGTTATGCGCCGGAAGAACTAGGTTTCGAGTTTATGTGCTGTTTCTGGCGCGCTTGTGACTTTTGCTACCGTACAGATCGAGACAAAAATTTATATAGCAATACGCAGGAAACATTAAACCTTGGCATTCAAAGAACCCATGAAAAGGTGCTAAAGATGCGTAATCGCGGATACACTGTTAAAGGTATTTGGAAGTGTGAGTTTAAACTACAAAGAGATAGAGATCTCAAATTTGTGTTGGATAATCACGCGCTTATAGATAATTTCCGTAAAGCCGTGTGACGCGTTTTTTTGCGGGCGTACAGGAAACGTTTCTCTGCACAAGAAGGCGTGGAAAAAATTTAATACGTAGACGTGTGTTCACCCTATCCATTTGTCTGTAAGTACGGTAAATATCCTGCGGGACATCTGTGCGTGCTTGTCGGTATCGAATGCCAGCAAGTGTTGGGCCCTGAGAATAACATTGACAGAGTTAAAGGTCTTATAAAATGTGTAGTTATTTCACCATATGACTTGTTTTACCCTGTGCTACCGCGAAAAGTTCATTACAAGCTTATGTTTGCCTTGTGTCGTACATTTTGCGATGAGTTGAATAAGAATGACTGTACACACACCATTAGTGAGAGTAAACTTATGGGGACATGGATGGCGGGCGTAATACGTCGTGCCGTTGAGCTTGGTTATAAAATACTCGAAGTATATGAAATTAGGCAGTATGAAATCACCATTTACGATAAAGTTCGATAGACGGGCGGTTTATTTGTGGAATTTATAAAATATTTTCCAAAAATGAAATCCAAATATGTAAAGTAAGAGGCGTCACCTTTAACTACAAAAATTCTAAAACTTTGAATTTTGACTGTTTGAAATGCATCATTCTACGAAAAACTGACGAAGTGGTAATTACGTCCGACAGCTTCAGGATTACAATGTATCATACTGTTGTTACACGGGCAGTAAATAAAGTGTTCAACATAAGCTTCATGAAACGTAGACTAGTGGATAATCTTAATTCTAAATCTTATGGATATAAGAGGCGTATGTAAGCGTGTGTGCATATTTGCGTATGTGTGTGTGTGTGAATACTGCACAAAATCATTTATTTCTATTTGTTTATTGCTATAGGTGTTATTGCTGCTGCTGTTATAGCTATATAAAGACATGTATTTTTAAAGATAACTTATTGTTGAAACTTCTTTGTATCATTATGGTGCCCATGTTCCAGCATCATTTTTCTGCTATTAGAACGGGTCCGTTTGGGTGTGAAAATGTTATTTTGATGTTAATTTTATCAAGCATATAAAGAATATGTGTGATACAATGTTTTCTCAAGTAAACTGGCACTGCAGAACATGGCAGAAATTATATGACCATATTCAAAATGATAATTTCCTCGCAGGACGGCACTACAAGAATAACTATGACGGAGATAATCCTCAGCTAATTATAATCGATGATTTAATGCGTGAAAGTAATTCTCAAATTGTAGACTTCGCAAAAGGTTCACACAATGTATAGGTACTTTTCCTGACGCAAAATCTGTATCATCAAGGTAAATGCCAGAAGGATATATCGCTTAACGAAAACTATATTGTTTATCTTAAAAATTCATAGGACAAGGCTCAAATGCAACATTTGGCGCGTCAGGTGTATCCTGAAAACTCAAAATTTATTTAAGACGCGTATAATGACGCAACAACCGAACCGCATGAATATTAACAATTAGATTTAAAACTATCGACACCAGATCGATGCCGTTTTAAGAGAATGTCACGTGACAAACAGTTACTTATTTATCTACCAGCCAAGATGTATAAGTACAGTGATGCATATTTACCAGCGATTATTCTGTAAAATGACTAAAACAGTAATCAATCACGCAGATTATTTGTGTTCTCTGCATAAATTCAAACCAGATCATTATGTTTCTCTATTGGAAGTGCGATTAGTAAAAAAATTCATTGTTTGTGCGATTGTGTGTATAATATATTAAACGGTCAAGTTCCTGTAAATAAAATCAACGAGCACGTCTATCTCGTAACGAGCAAACCTTACGTAATCTTGTGCAAAAATGTGCTGACTGGAATAAAAGTAAACTAATTTTAATTCAAACTGGTGGAGCTCTATTGCCTAAATTACTTGCACCTATTATTACAGGAGGGCTAAGCAGTTTATTTGAAAATAACTATTTTATTCATTAATATGGAGCATGCGAAATAAATGGTTCTTATATCCTCGGAAACATTGCAGCGATTTCGAGTTCTTTTAATAACGACACTGATATAACTACAGAACTTGATAGAGATATGAAGAAAGTGATGGCTTCTGAAAAATGATCTAATCCTGATGAAAGGTCATTGTACCGGGAGACTTTGCAAAGATATTTACACTTTAAGAATCAATTACGTGAACCTATTACCATACCAATTACTGATTTAAAAAATGAAGACCTACAACAACAGCAGAAGCAGCAGCAGCTTCCAGAACCGTATAATACAAAATATATTTTAAGTTTGTTACCCTAAAATATCATAATAATGCGGCGCAATTGCTTCAAAGAGTGAAAGTTCTCTGAACCGGTATAACATGGGATGATAAAGGGATCGTTCAAATAAACGGTACTGTTATCGCAGATTCAAATAATACAGATTTGATAGGTGATATCCAGCGGTCTAGACCAAAACTTAATGCAACCGAGTGGTCCACCTTCACAATTTCATTAAAGGAAATTGACGTTTCCGGAGAATTAATCGGCAACCCGAATAGTAGGAGGTCTATGTACAGGAAGCCCGAATTAAGACGTATAAAATCAGTGGGAAAGAAATCAGAGCTAAGTTCTGATACGGCAAATGAATAGTATGGTGGTAATATATCGCAGAAAAAACAAACGTTCACATAAAGATGAATAGCCGCTTAGCTAGTATCTACTACGATCCGTCAAATGCAGCGGGTTTTTCGAGTGTCGCTAATAAATAAAATATTTTACGAAAGCAATCGCATACCGCAATACATACAGACAGATAAAGGGTCTGAATTTAAATCGAAATCGGTGAAAATTTTCTTTCGTCAAATCGGTGAACGATTTTATGTCACACAAAATCCTGATGTGAAAGAATGCCTTGTTGAACGGCCGAATAGAACTTTAAAGGCAAGAATGTAACGTTATTTCTCGCATAATAATACGTACCGTTATGTTGACGTATTAGCTAGTCTTACTACGGTATACAATAACACAAAGCATTCGGTAATAAAAATGGCACCGAAAAACTCAATTGATGAGAATATATTACAAGCATGGAGATCTCAGTATGGAAATGATATAGAAAATTAAAATATAAAACTAAAAATTATACCAGGCCAATTTGTTCGTATTTGCTAAACGAAAGAAACGTTTGAAAATGATTATCAGAGTAATTGGTCAGAGGAAATTTTTAAAATTACTCTCACAATAATACGAGTGGTTCCCGTTTATTGAATATTAGATTTAAATAATGAAGTCAATGAGGGTACATTTTATGAAACGGAATTTCAAAGGGTTTCGATTAAACCGAAAAAACCACGTTTAAAATAGATAAAATAGTAGAAAGTCGGGGCATAGGTGTCAGAAGGCAGGTGTTGGTTAAATGGAGAGGATAAAGTGTTAAATTTAACTCTTGGATATTAGCTTCAGAATTAAAGAATATATGAAGGATATCTATTTAACGCTACCAAGTAATAGTTATATGAACTATTTCCCAGAAAACAAAACATCAGATTTTGACACAATTACAAAGAAATATCAAGTTTAGTGGGGAAGAGTAGGAAGTGGTTGTATCTGTAATACAATATCCATTGACTTTCTCTCAAGAAGAGTAAAATTATTCAATATACTGGGACGTCGTTTAACCATCACAAAAACATATCCTCCTGCGGGCATTAATCCAGTTGCTGGGTTTAAAGACAATATGAAAGATCTCATTGATTACGTAAGCGAGTACATACCGCCAGAGGATTTTAAAAGAATGAGTTTTCGTACTCCAAGATTGGGATCTGGACCAGCTTGGCAAAGTTTTTGACGTGTGGACCAGATACATTTAGACGTGGTATGGGATACCTTTTCTAGAATCCTGCAATGCAACGCTGAAGTATTTTCAGATAGAGATTTTGCTGTAGAAGTAACGAGAGTATCTATGCCTGTGGGCAGAAGGAATCCTGGTTTACCTGGGCACGCTTTGACACTTTTTGAGTCATGCAGACGTAAACATGGTATTGTAGAAATGCAGAACGAAGGTAATAACTCTTTACCACGAGCCCTTAGTGTTGCAGAAGCATGGCTCAAGAATAAAACCAAACTTTTTTGATATCGCTGCGGATCGCCGTGACATTCATGTTTCTTGTCTCTTGTGCTGCTTATTAAGGCGCGAGTTAATATTCCAGATCCAGCAAAGAAACAAAATAATATGTTCATTTATTATGATTTTGAGACGCGTCAAGAGAAAGTTGTCAGGAAGGACAAGAAAAATGAAGTGAGTTTGTACGTCGTTCAAGAAGTATGTCCTACCTGCACCGATGTTGATGATTTGAGTGTTTGATGCAGTATGTGCGGGCTGCGACAACATGTTTTCAAAGACAACGCAATAAACAATCTGCCCATTTCATTAGCATCATTTGGTAAAGCCATGGATTTACCGCATACGGTGAAAAAAGGGTATTTTCCGCATTTATTTAATAAACTGGAAAACCTGTTCTATTACGGACCTAATCCGGCTATTACATATTACGGTGTCGATAGTATGAGACATGAAAATCGAACTTGTTTCTAGAGTGGCACGCAAAACAACTGGAAGAAAATTATATATTTTTCGCAAGCAAAGAGAAATTATTGAATACTGTGTCTCTGATGTGGATTTTCTTCGTCGGGCTTGTGAACAATTTCGCAAAACTTTTAATGAAGACTGTAACGTGTGTCCTTTCAGTGAAGCTGTAACAATCGCTTCAGCATGTAATCGAGTGTTTCGGAGACAATACCTTAAGAGGGATACTATCGGTATAATTTCGCGAAATGGTTATAGGTTTGGAGAAAATCACTCTAGAACGTTACAATAGTGAAGAGTTTGCACGAGGCATCCGTATAGAGCACGTAGATTATTGTCGAGAAACGGTAGTCGAACCAGGCCTGAAAGTTGATAGCTGTTATGCGCCGGAAGAACTAGGTTTCGAGTTTATGTGCTGTTTCTGGCGCGCTTGTGACTTTTGCTACCGTACAGATCGAGACAAAAATTTATATAGCAATACGCAGGAAACATTAAACCTTGGCATTCAAAGAACCCATGAAAAGGTGCTAAAGATGCGTAATCGCGGATACACTGTTAAAGGTATTTGGAAGTGTGAGTTTAAACTACAAAGAGATAGAGATCTCAAATTTGTGTTGGATAATCACGCGCTTATAGATAATTTCCGTAAAGCCGTGTGACGCGTTTTTTTGCGGGCGTACAGGAAACGTTTCTCTGCACAAGAAGGCGTGGAAAAAATTTAATACGTAGACGTGTGTTCACCCTATCCATTTGTCTGTAAGTACGGTAAATATCCTGCGGGACATCTGTGCGTGCTGGTCGGTATCGAATGCCAGCAAGTGTTGGGCCCTGAGAATAACATTGACAGAGTTAAAGGTCTTATAAAATGTGTAGTTATTTCACCATATGACTTGTTTTACCCTGTGCTACCGCGAAAAGTTCATTACAAGCTTATGTTTGCCTTGTGTCGTACATTTTGCGATGAGTTGAATAAGAATGACTGTACACACACCATTAGTGAGAGTAAACTTATGGGGACATGGATGGCGGGCGTAATACGTCGTGCCGTTGAGCTTGGTTATAAAATACTCGAAGTATATGAAATTAGGCAGTATGAAATCACCATTTACGATAAAGTTCGATAGACGGGCGGTTTATTTGTGGAATTTATAAAATATTTTCCAAAAATGAAATCCAAATATGTAAAGTAAGAGGCGTCACCTTTAACTACAAAAATTCTAAAACATTGAATTTTGACTGTTTGAAATGCATCATTCTACGAAAAACTGACGAAGTGGTAATTACGTCCGACAGCTTCAGGATTACGATGTATCATACTGTTGTTACACGGGCAGTAAATAAAGTGTTCAACATAAGCTTCATGAAACGTAGACTAGTGGATAATCTTAATTCTAAATCTTATGGATATAAGAGGCGTATGTAAGCGTGTGTGCATATTTGCGTATGTGTGTGTGTGTGAATACTGCACAAAATCATTTATTTCTATTTGTTTATTGCTATAGGTGTTATTGCTGCTGCTGTTATAGCTATATAAAGACATGTATTTTTAAAGATAACTTATTGTTGAAACTTCTTTGTATCATTATGGTGCCCATGTTCCAGCATCATTTTTCTGCTATTAGAACGGGTCCGTTTGGGTGTGAAAATGTTATTTTGATGTTAATTTTATCAAGCATATAAAGAATATGTGTGATACAATGTTTTCTCAAGTAAACTGGCACTGCAGAACATGGCAGAAATTATATGACCATATTCAAAATGATAATTTCCTCGCAGGACGGCACTACAAGAATAACTATGACGGAGATAATCCTCAGCTAATTATAATCGATGATTTAATGCGTGAAAGTAATTCTCAAATTGTAGACTTCGCAAAAGGTTCACACAATGTATAGGTACTTTTCCTGACGCAAAATCTGTATCATCAAGGTAAATGCCAGAAGGATATATCGCTTAACGAAAACTATATTGTTTATCTTAAAAATTCATAGGACAAGGCTCAAATGCAACATTTGGCGCGTCAGGTGTATCCTGAAAACTCAAAATTTATTTAAGACGCGTATAATGACGCAACAACCGAACCGCATGAATATTAACAATTAGATTTAAAACTATCGACACCAGATCGATGCCGTTTTAAGAGAATGTCACGTGACAAACAGTTACTTATTTATCTACCAGCCAAGATGTATAAGTACAGTGATGCATATTTACCAGCGATTATTCTGTAAAATGACTAAAACAGTAATCAATCACGCAGATTATTTGTGTTCTCTGCATAAATTCAAACCAGATCATTATGTTTCTCTATTGGAAGTGCGATTAGTAAAAAAATTCATTGTTTGTGCGATTGTGTGTATAATATATTAAACGGTCAAGTTCCTGTAAATAAAATCAACGAGCACGTCTATCTCGTAACGAGCAAACCTTACGTAATCTTGTGCAAAAATGTGCTGACTGGAATAAAAGTAAACTAATTTTAATTCAAACTGGTGGAGCTCTATTGCCTAAATTACTTGCACCTATTATTACAGGAGGGCTAAGCAGTTTATTTGAAAATAACTATTTTATTCATTAATATGGAGCATGCGAAATAAATGGTTCTTATATCCTCGGAAACATTGCAGCGATTTCGAGTTCTTTTAATAACGACACTGATATAACTACAGAACTTGATAGAGATATGAAGAAAGTGATGGCTTCTGAAAAATGATCTAATCCTGATGAAAGGTCATTGTACCGGGAGACTTTGCAAAGATATTTACACTTTAAGAATCAATTACGTGAACCTATTACCATACCAATTACTGATTTAAAAAATGAAGACCTACAACAACAGCAGAAGCAGCAGCAGCTTCCAGAACCGTATAATACAAAATATATTTTAAGTTTGTTACCTTAAAATATCATAATAATGCGGCGCAATTGCTTCAAAGAGTGAAAGTTCTCTGAACCGGTATAACATGGGATGATAAAGGGATCGTTCAAATAAACGGTACTGTTATCGCAGATTCAAATAATACAGATTTGATAGGTGATATCCAGCGGTCTAGACCAAAACTTAATGCAACCGAGTGGTCCACCTTCACAATTTCATTAAAGGAAATTGACGTTTCCGGAGAATTAATCGGCAACCCGAATAGTAGGAGGTCTATGTACAGGAAGCCCGAATTAAGACGTATAAAATCAGTGGGAAAGAAATCAGAGCTAAGTTCTGATACGGCAAATGAATAGTATGGTGGTAATATATCGCAGAAAAAACAAACGTTCACATAAAGATGAATAGCCGCTTAGCTAGTATCTACTACGATCCGTCAAATGCAGCGGGTTTTTCGAGTGTCGCTAATAAATAAAATATTTTACGAAAGCAATCGCATACCGCAATACATACAGACAGATAAAGGGTCTGAATTTAAATCGAAATCGGTGAAAATTTTCTTTCGTCAAATCGGTGAACGATTTTATGTCACACAAAATCCTGATGTGAAAGAATGCCTTGTTGAACGGCCGAATAGAACTTTAAAGGCAAGAATGTAACGTTATTTCTCGCATAATAATACGTACCGTTATGTTGACGTATTAGCTAGTCTTACTACGGTATACAATAACACAAAGCATTCGGTAATAAAAATGGCACCGAAAAACTCAATTGATGAGAATATATTACAAGCATGGAGATCTCAGTATGGAAATGATATAGAAAATTAAAATATAAAACTAAAAATTATACCAGGCCAATTTGTTCGTATTTGCTAAACGAAAGAAACGTTTGAAAATGATTATCAGAGTAATTGGTCAGAGGAAATTTTTAAAATTACTCTCACAATAATACGAGTGGTTCCCGTTTATTGAATATTAGATTTAAATAATGAAGTCAATGAGGGTACATTTTATGAAACGGAATTTCAAAGGGTTTCGATTAAACCGAAAAAACCTCGTTTAAAATAGATAAAATAGTAGAAAGTCGGGGCATAGGTGTCAGAAGGCAGGTGTTGGTTAAATGGAGAGGATAAAGTGTTAAATTTAACTCTTGGATATTAGCTTCAGAATTAAAGAATATATGAAGGATATCTATTTAACGCTACCAAGTAATAGTTATATGAACTATTTCCCAGAAAACAAAACATCAGATTTTGACACAATTACAAAGAAATATCAAGTTTAGTGGGGAAGAGTAGGAAGTGGTTGTATCTGTAATACAATATCCATTGACTTTCTCTCAAGAAGAGTAAAATTATTCAATATACTGGGACGTCGTTTAACCATCACAAAAACATATCCTCCTGCGGGCATTAATCCAGTTGCTGGGTTTAAAGACAATATGAAAGATCTCATTGATTACGTAAGCGAGTACATACCGCCAGAGGATTTTAAAAGAATGAGTTTTCGTACTCCAAGATTGGGGTCTGGACCAGCTTGGCAAAGTTTTTGACGTGTGGACCAGATACATTTAGACGTGGTATGGGATACCTTTTCTAGAATCCTGCAATGCAACGCTGAAGTATTTTCAGATAGAGATTTTGCTGTAGAAGTAACGAGAGTATCTATGCCTGTGGGCAGAAGGAATCCTGGTTTACCTGGGCACGCTTTGACACTTTTTGAGTCATGCAGACGTAAAAATGGTATTGTAGAAATGCAGAACGAAGGTAATAACTCTTTACCACGAGCCCTTAGTGTTGCAGAAGCATGGCTCAAGAATAAAACCAAACTTTTTTGATATCGCTGCGGATCGCCGTGACATTCATGTTTCTTGTCTCTTGTGCTGCTTATTAAGGCGCGAGTTAATATTCCAATGTACGGAGGAGGTATTCCTGAAATTAAAGAATTTCAGCGGTATATTCACGAATACAATATTGTTGTGTACGAGTATCGTGGTTACGGTGCATTATAAGATGAAGGATCTAATGGAAAAAACCTTCCAAGACCTAATCTTCTTCACAGCGACAAGAATTTTTCTACGATTAATAGTTTGACAGCAGCAATTTCGTCAAACTATTTTTGCGAGCCATGTCATAAACCTTACCACCAACGAGGATGTCATCATTGCAGCAACATCTGTCTGCTTCTGTTGCTTCTATTCTCCGGCATGCATGAGACCATCTATTTTGTGTACAAAATGCAATAGACGTTTTATGGGTCAACTGTGCTATTACAAACACACTACATTTCTTTGTGCCCGTATACCCGCGTGCATAATATGTCTGAAAGTTTTCAAGAACTTTTTGCTCGCTGTGTCAGTGCTACAAAGCTGCTAAACATAAATGCTTTATCAAAAAAGATACAGATCCAGCAAAGAAACAAAATAATATGTTCATTTATTATGATTTTGAGACGCGTCAAGAGAATGTTGTCAGGAAGGACAAGAAAAATGAAGTGAGTTTGTACGTCGTTCAAGAAGTATGTCCTACCTGCACCGATGTTGATGATTTGAGTGTTTGATGCAGTATGTGCGGGCTGCGACAACATGTTTTCAAAGACAACGCAATAAACAATCTGCCCATTTCATTAGCATCATTTGGTAAAGCCATGGATTTACCGCATACGGTGAAAAAAGGGTATTTTCCGCATTTATTTAATAAACTGGAAAACCTGTTCTATTACGGACCTAATCCGGCTGTTACATATTACGGTGTCGATAGTATGAGACATGAAAATCGAACTTGTTTCTAGAGTGGCACGCAAAACAACTGGAAGAAAATTATATATTTTTCGCAAGCAAAGAGAAATTATTGAATACTGTGTCTCTGATGTGGATTTTCTTCGTCGGGCTTGTGAACAATTTCGCAAAACTTTTAATGAAGACTGTAACGTGTGTCCTTTCAGTGAAGCTGTAACAATCGCTTCAGCATGTAATCGAGTGTTTCGGAGACAATACCTTAAGAGGGATACTATCGGTATAATTTCGCGAAATGGTTATAGGTTTGGAGAAAATCACTCTAGAACGTTACAATAGTGAAGAGTTTGCACGAGGCATCCGTATAGAGCACGTAGATTATTGTCGAGAAACGGTAGTCGAACCAGGCCTGAAAGTTGATAGCTGTTATGCGCCGGAAGAACTAGGTTTCGAGTTTATGTGCTGTTTCTGGCGCGCTTGTCACTTTTGCTACCGTACAGATCGAGACAAAAATTTATATAGCAATACGAAGGAAACATTAAACCTTGGAATTCAAAGAACCCATGAAAAGGTGCTAAAGAGGCGTAATCGCGGATACACTGTTAGAGGTATTTGGAAGTGTGAGTTTAAACTACAAAGAGATAGAGATCTCAAATTTGTGTTGGATAATCACGCGCTTATAGATAATTTCCGTAAAGCCGTGTGACGCGTTTTTTTGCGGGCGTACAGGAAACGTTTCTCTGCACAAGAAGGCGTGGAAAAATTTTAATACGTAGACGTGTGTTCACCCTATCCATTTGTCTGTAAGTACGGTAAATATCCTGTGGGACATCTGTGCGTGCTTGTCGGTATCGAATGCCAGCAAGTGTTGGGCCCTGAGAATAACATTGACAGAGTTAAAGGTCTTATAAAATGTGTAGTTATTTCACCATATGACTTGTTTTACCCTGTGCTACCGCGAAAAGTTCATTACAAGCTTATGTTTGCCTTGTGTCGTACATTTTGCGATGAGTTGAATAAGAATGACTGTACACACACCATTAGTGAGAGTAAACTTATGGGGACATGGATGGCGGGCGTAATACGTCGTGCCGTTGAGCTTGGTTATAAAATACTCGAAGTATATGAAATTAGGCAGTATGAAATCACCATTTACGATAAAGTTCGATAGACGGGCGGTTTATTTGTGGAATTTATAACATATTTTCCAAAAATGAAATCCAAATATGTAAAGTAAGAGGCGTCACCTTTAACTACAAAAATTCTAAAACTTTGAATTTTGACTGTTTGAAATGCATCATTCTACGAAAAACTGACGAAGTGGTAATTACGTCCGACAGCTTCAGGATTACAATGTATCATACTGTTGTTACACGGGCAGTAAATAAAGTGTTCAACATAAGCTTCATGAAACGTAGACTAGTGGATAATCTTAATTCTAAATCTTATGGATATAAGAGGCGTATGTAAGCGTGTGTGCATATTTGCGTATGTGTGTGTGTGTGTGAATACTGCACAAAATCATTTATTTCTATTTGTTTATTGCTATAGGTGTTATTGCTGCTGCTGTTATAGCTATATAAAGACATGTATTTTTAAAGATAACTTATTGTTGAAACTTCTTTGTATCATTATGGTGCCCAAGTTCCAGCATCATTTTTCTGCTATTAGAACGGGTCCGTTTGGGTGTGAAAATGTTATTTTGATGTTAATTTTATCAAGCATATAAAGAATATGTGTGATACAATGTTTTCTCAAGTAAACTGGCACTGCAGAACATGGCAGAAATTATATGACCATATTCAAAATGATAATTTCCTCGCAGGACGGCACTACAAGAATAACTATGACGGAGATAATCCTCAGCTAATTATAATCGATGATTTAATGCGTGAAAGTAATTCTCAAATTGTAGACTTCGCAAAAGGTTCACACAATGTATAGGTACTTTTCCTGACGCAAAATCTGTATCATCAAGGTAAATGCCAGAAGGATATATCGCTTAACGAAAACTATATTGTTTATCTTAAAAATTCATAGGACAAGGCTCAAATGCAACATTTGGCGCGTCAGGTGTATCCTGAAAACTCAAAATTTATTTAAGACGCGTATAATGACGCAACAACCGAACCGCATGAATATTAACAATTAGATTTAAAACTATCGACACCAGATCGATGCCGTTTTAAGAGAATGTCACGTGACAAACAGTTACTTATTTATCTACCAGCCAAGATGTATAAGTACAGTGATGCATATTTACCAGCGATTATTCTGTAAAATGACTAAAACAGTAATCAATCACGCAGATTATTTGTGTTCTCTGCATAAATTCAAACCAGATCATTATGTTTCTCTATTGGAAGTGCGATTAGTAAAAAAATTCATTGTTTGTGCGATTGTGTGTATAATATATTAAACGGTCAAGTTCCTGTAAATAAAATCAACGAGCACGTCTATCTCGTAACGAGCAAACCTTACGTAATCTTGTGCAAAAATGTGCTGACTGGAATAAAAGTAAACTAATTTTAATTCAAACTGGTGGAGCTCTATTGCCTAAATTACTTGCACCTATTATTACAGGAGGGCTAAGCAGTTTATTTGAAAATAACTATTTTATTCATTAATATGGAGCATGCGAAATAAATGGTTCTTATATCCTCGGAAACATTGCAGCGATTTCGAGTTCTTTTAATAACGACACTGATATAACTACAGAACTTGATAGAGATATGAAGAAAGTGATGGCTTCTGAAAAATGATCTAATCCTGATGAAAGGTCATTGTACCGGGAGACTTTGCAAAGATATTTACACTTTAAGAATCAATTACGTGAACCTATTACCATACCAATTACTGATTTAAAAAATGAAGACCTACAACAACAGCAGAAGCAGCAGCAGCTTCCAGAACCGTATAATACAAAATATATTTTAAGTTTGTTACCCTAAAATATCATAATAATGCGGCGCAATTGCTTCAAAGAGTGAAAGTTCTCTGAACCGGTATAACATGGGATGATAAAGGGATCGTTCAAATAAACGGTACTGTTATCGCAGATTCAAATAATACAGATTTGATAGGTGATATCCAGCGGTCTAGACCAAAACTTAATGCAACCGAGTGGTCCACCTTCACAATTTCATTAAAGGAAATTGACATTTCCGGAGAATTAATCGGCAACCCGAATAATAGGAGGTCTATGTACAGGAAGCCCGAATTAAGACGTATAAAATCAGTGGGAAAGAAATCAGAGCTAAGTTCTGATACGGCAAATGAATAGTATGGTGGTAATATATCGCAGAAAAAACAAACGTTCACATAAAGATGAATAGCCGCTTAGCTAGTATCTACTACGATCCGTCAAATGCAGCGGGTTTTTCGAGTGTCGCTAATAAATAAAATATTTTACGAAAGCAATCGCATACCGCAATACATACAGACAGATAAAGGGTCTGAATTTAAATCGAAATCGGTGAAAATTTTCTTTCGTCAAATCGGTGAACGATTTTATGTCACACATAATCCTGATGTGAAAGAATGCCTTGTTGAACGGCCGAATAGAACTTTAAAGGCAAGAATGTAACGTTATTTCTCGCATAATAATACGTACCGTTATGTTGACGTATTAGCTAGTCTTACTACGGTATACAATAACACAAAGCATTCGGTAATAAAAATGGCACCGAAAAACTCAATTGATGAGAATATATTACAAGCATGGAGATCTCAGTATGGAAATGATATAGAAAATTAAAATATAAAACTAAAAATTATACCAGGCCAATTTGTTCGTATTTGCTAAACGAAAGAAACGTTTGAAAATGATTATCAGAGTAATTGGTCAGAGGAAATTTTTAAAATTACTCTCACAATAATACGAGTGGTTCCCGTTTATTGAATATTAGATTTAAATAATGAAGTCAATGAGGGTACATTTTATGAAACGGAATTTCAAAGGGTTTCGATTAAACCGAAAAAACCTCGTTTAAAATAGATAAAATAGTAGAAAGTCGGGGCATAGGTGTCAGAAGGCAGGTGTTGGTTAAATGGAGAGGATAAAGTGTTAAATTTAACTCTTGGATATTAGCTTCAGAATTAAAGAATATATGAAGGATATCTATTTAACGCTACCAAGTAATAGTTATATGAACTATTTCCCAGAAAACAAAACATCAGATTTTGACACAATTACAAAGAAATATCAAGTTTAGTGGGGAAGAGTAGGAAGTGGTTGTATCTGTAATACAATATCCATTGACTTTCTCTCAAGAAGAGTAAAATTATTCAATATACTGGGACGTCGCTTAACCATCACAAAAACATATCCTCCTGCGGGCATTAATCCAGTTGCTGGGTTTAAAGACAATATGAAAGATCTCATTGATTACGTAAGCGAGTACATACCGCCAGAGGATTTTAAAAGAATGAGTTTTCGTACTCCAAGATTGGGGTCTGGACCAGCTTGGCAAAGTTTTTGACGTGTGGACCAGATACATTTAGACGTGGTATGGGATACCTTTTCTAGAATCCTGCAATGCAACGCTGAAGTATTTTCAGATAGAGATTTTGCTGTAGAAGTAACGAGAGTATCTATGCCTGTAGGCAGAAGGAATCCTGGTTTACCTGGGCACGCTTTGACACTTTTTGAGTCATGCAGACGTAAACATGGTATTGTAGAAATGCAGAACGAAGGTAATAACTCTTTACCACGAGCTCTTAGTGTTGCAGAAGCATGGCTCAAGAATAAAACCAAACTTTTTTGATATCGCTGCGGATCGCCGTGACATTCATGTTTCTTGTCTCTTGTGCTGCTTATTAAGGCGCGAGTTAATATTCCAATGTACGGAGGAGGTATTCCTGAAATTAAAGAATTTCAGCGGTATATTCACGAATACAATATTGTTGTGTACGAGTATCGTGGTTACGGTGCATTATAAGATGAAGGATCTAATGGAAAAAACCTTCCAAGACCTAATCTTCTTCACAGCGACAAGAATTTTTCTACGATTAATAGTTTGACAGCAGCAATTTCGTCAAACTATTTTTGCGAGCCATGTCATAAACCTTACCACCAACGAGGATGTCATCATTGCAGCAACATCTGTCTGCTTCTGTTGCTTCTATTCTCCGGCATGCATGAGACCATCTATTTTGTGTACAAAATGCAATAGACGTTTTATGGGTCAACTGTGCTATTACAAACACACTACATTTCTTTGTGCCCGTATACCCGCGTGCATAATATGTCTGAAAGTTTTCAAGAACTTTTTGCTCGCTGTGTCAGTGCTACAAAGCTGCTAAACATAAATGCTTTATCAAAAAAGATACAGATCCAGCAAAGAAACAAAATAATATGTTCATTTATTATGATTTTGAGACGCGTCAAGAGAAAGTTGTCAGGAAGGACAAGAAAAATGAAGTGAGTTTGTACGTCGTTCAAGAAGTATGTCCTACCTGCACCGATGTTGATGATTTGAGTGTTTGATGCAGTATGTGCGGGCTGCGACAACATGTTTTCAAAGACAACGCAATAAACAATCTGCCCATTTCATTAGCATCATTTGGTAAAGCCATGGATTTACCGCATACGGTGAAAAAAGGGTATTTTCCGCATTTATTTAATAAACTGGAAAACCTGTTCTATTACGGACCTAATCCGGCTGTTACATATTACGGTGTCGATAGTATGAGACATGAAAATCGAACTTGTTTCTAGAGTGGCACGCAAAACAACTGGAAGAAAATTATATATTTTTCGCAAGCAAAGAGAAATTATTGAATACTGTGTCTCTGATGTGGATTTTCTTCGTCGGGCTTGTGAACAATTTCGCAAAACTTTTAATGAAGACTGTAACGTGTGTCCTTTCAGTGAAGCTGTAACAATCGCTTCAGCATGTAATCGAGTGTTTCGGAGACAATACCTTAAGAGGGATACTATCGGTATAATTTCGCGAAATGGTTATAGGTTTGGAGAAAATCACTCTAGAACGTTACAATAGTGAAGAGTTTGCACGAGGCATCCGTATAGAGCACGTAGATTATTGTCGAGAAACGGTAGTCGAACCAGGCCTGAAAGTTGATAGCTGTTATGCGCCGGAAGAACTAGGTTTCGAGTTTATGTGCTGTTTCTGGCGCGCTTGTGACTTTTGCTACCGTACAGATCGAGACAAAAATTTATATAGCAATACGCAGGAAACATTAAACCTTGGCATTCAAAGAACCCATGAAAAGGTGCTAAAGATGCGTAATCGCGGATACACTGTTAAAGGTATTTGGAAGTGTGAGTTTAAACTACAAAGAGATAGAGATCTCAAATTTGTGTTGGATAATCACGCGCTTATAGATAATTTCCGTAAAGCCGTGTGACGCGTTTTTTTGCGGGCGTACAGGAAACGTTTCTCTGCACAAGAAGGCGTGGAAAAAATTTAATACGTAGACGTGTGTTCACCCTATCCATTTGTCTGTAAGTACGGTAAATATCCTGCGGGACATCTGTGCGTGCTGGTCGGTATCGAATGCCAGCAAGTGTTGGGCCCTGAGAATAACATTGACAGAGTTAAAGGTCTTATAAAATGTGTAGTTATTTCACCATATGACTTGTTTTACCCTGTGCTACCGCGAAAAGTTCATTACAAGCTTATGTTTGCCTTGTGTCGTACATTTTGCGATGAGTTGAATAAGAATGACTGTACACACACCATTAGTGAGAGTAAACTTATGGGGACATGGATGGCGGGCGTAATACGTCGTGCCGTTGAGCTTGGTTATAAAATACTCGAAGTATATGAAATTAGGCAGTATGAAATCACCATTTACGATAAAGTTCGATAGACGGGCGGTTTATTTGTGGAATTTATAAAATATTTTCCAAAAATGAAATCCAAATATGTAAAGTAAGAGGCGTCACCTTTAACTACAAAAATTCTAAAACATTGAATTTTGACTGTTTGAAATGCATCATTCTACGAAAAACTGACGAAGTGGTAATTACGTCCGACAGCTTCCGGATTACGATGTATCATACTGTTGTTACACGGGCAGTAAATAAAGTGTTCAACATAAGCTTCATGAAACGTAGACTAGTGGATAATCTTAATTCTAAATCTTATGGATATAAGAGGCGTATGTAAGCGTGTGTGCATATTTGCGTATGTGTGTGTGTGTGTGAATACTGCACAAAATCATTTATTTCTATTTGTTTATTGCTATAGGTGTTATTGCTGCTGCTGTTATAGCTATATAAAGACATGTATTTTTAAAGATAACTTATTGTTGAAACTTCTTTGTATCATTATGGTGCCCAAGTTCCAGCATCATTTTTCTGCTATTATAACGGGTCCGTTTGGGTGTGAAAATGTTATTTTGATGTTAATTTTATCAAGCATATAAAGAATATGTGTGATACAATGTTTTCTCAAGTAAACTGGCACTGCAGAACATGGCAGAAATTATATGACCATATTCAAAATGATAATTTCCTCGCAGGACGGCACTACAAGAATAACTATGACGGAGATAATCCTCAGCTAATTATAATCGATGATTTAATGCGTGAAAGTAATTCTCAAATTGTAGACTTCGCAAAAGGTTCACACAATGTATAGGTACTTTTCCTGACGCAAAATCTGTATCATCAAGGTAAATGCCAGAAGGATATATCGCTTAACGAAAACTATATTGTTTATCTTAAAAATTCATAGGACAAGGCTCAAATGCAACATTTGGCGCGTCAGGTGTATCCTGAAAACTCAAAATTTATTTAAGACGCGTATAATGACGCAACAACCGAACCGCATGAATATTAACAATTAGATTTAAAACTATCGACACCAGATCGATGCCGTTTTAAGAGAATGTCACGTGACAAACAGTTACTTATTTATCTACCAGCCAAGATGTATAAGTACAGTGATGCATATTTACCAGCGATTATTCTGTCAAATGACTAAAACAGTAATCAATCACGCAGATTATTTGTGTTCTCTGCATAAATTCAAACCAGATCATTATGTTTCTCTATTGGAAGTGCGATTAGTAAAAAAATTCATTGTTTGTGCGATTGTGTGTATAATATATTAAACGGTCAAGTTCCTGTAAATAAAATCAACGAGCACGTCTATCTCGTAACGAGCAAACCTTACGTAATCTTGTGCAAAAATGTGCTGACTGGAATAAAAGTAAACTAATTTTAATTCAAACTGGTGGAGCTCTATTGCCTAAATTACTTGCACCTATTATTACAGGAGGGCTAAGCAGTTTATTTGAAAATAACTATTTTATTCATTAATATGGAGCATGCGAAATAAATGGTTCTTATATCCTCGGAAACATTGCAGCGATTTCGAGTTCTTTTAATAACGACACTGATATAACTACAGAACTTGATAGAGATATGAAGAAAGTGATGGCTTCTGAAAAATGATCTAATCCTGATGAAAGGTCATTGTACCGGGAGACTTTGCAAAGATATTTACACTTTAAGAATCAATTACGTGAACCTATTACCATACCAATTACTGATTTAAAAAATGAAGACCTACAACAACAGCAGAAGCAGCAGCAGCTTCCAGAACCGTATAATACAAAATATATTTTAAGTTTGTTACCTTAAAATATCATAATAATGCGGCGCAATTGCTTCAAAGAGTGAAAGTTCTCTGAACCGGTATAACATGGGATGATAAAGGGATCGTTCAAATAAACGGTACTGTTATCGCAGATTAAAATAATACAGATTTGATAGGTGATATCCAGCGGTCTAGACCAAAACTTAATGCAACCGAGTGGTCCACCTTCACAATTTCATTAAAGGAAATTGACGTTTTCGGAGAATTAATCGGCAACCCGAATAGTAGGAGGTCTATGTACAGGAAGCCCGAATTAAGACGTATAAAATCAGTGGGAAAGAAATCAGAGCTAAGTTCTGATACGGCAAATGAATAGTATGGTGGTAATATATCGCAGAAAAAACAAACGTTCACATAAAGATGAATAGCCGCTTAGCTAGTATCTACTACGATCCGTCAAATGCAGCGGGTTTTTCGAGTGTCGCTAATAAATAAAATATTTTACGAAAGCAATCGCATACCGCAATACATACAGACAGATAAAGGGTCTGAATTTAAATCGAAATCGGTGAAAATTTTCTTTCGTCAAATCGGTGAACGATTTTATGTCACACAAAATCCTGATGTGAAAGAATGCCTTGTTGAACGGCCGAATAGAACTTTAAAGGCAAGAATGTAACGTTATTTCTCGCATAATAATACGTACCGTTATGTTGACGTATTAGCTAGTCTTACTACGGTATACAATAACACAAAGCATTCGGTAATAAAAATGGCACCGAAAAACTCAATTGATGAGAATATATTACAAGCATGGAGATCTCAGTATGGAAATGATATAGAAAATTAAAATATAAAACTAAAAATTATACCAGGCCAATTTGTTCGTATTTGCTAAACGAAAGAAACGTTTGAAAATGATTATCAGAGTAATTGGTCAGAGGAAATTTTTAAAATTACTCTCACAATAATACGAGTGGTTCCCGTTTATTGAATATTAGATTTAAATAATGAAGTCAATGAGGGTACATTTTATGAAACGGAATTTCAAAGGGTTTCGATTAAACCGAAAAAACCTCGTTTAAAATAGATAAAATAGTAGAAAGTCGGGGCATAGGTGTCAGAAGGCAGGTGTTGGTTAAATGGAGAGGATAAAGTGTTAAATTTAACTCTTGGATATTAGCTTCAGAATTAAAGAATATATGAAGGATATCTATTTAACGCTACCAAGTAATAGTTATATGAACTATTTCCCAGAAAACAAAACATCAGATTTTGACACAATTACAAAGAAATATCAAGTTTAGTGGGGAAGAGTAGGAAGTGGTTGTATCTGTAATACAATATCCATTGACTTTCTCTCAAGAAGAGTAAAATTATTCAATATACTGGGACGTCGCTTAACCATCACAAAAACATATCCTCCTGCGGGCATTAATCCAGTTGCTGGGTTTAAAGACAATATGAAAGATCTCATTGATTACGTAAGCGAGTACATACCGCCAGAGGATTTTAAAAGAATGAGTTTTCGTACTCCAAGATTGGGGTCTGGACCAGCTTGGCAAAGTTTTTGACGTGTGGACCAGATACATTTAGACGTGGTATGGGATACCTTTTCTAGAATCCTGCAATGCAACGCTGAAGTATTTTCAGATAGAGATTTTGCTGTAGAAGTAACGAGAGTATCTATGCCTGTGGGCAGAAGGAATCCTGGTTTACCTGGGCACGCTTTGACACTTTTTGAGTCATGCAGACGTAAACATGGTATTGTAGAAATGCAGAACGAAGGTAATAACTCTTTACCACGAGCCCTTAGTGTTGCAGAAGCATGGCTCAAGAATAAAACCAAACTTTTTTGATATCGCTGCGGATCGCCGTGACATTCATGTTTCTTGTCTCTTGTGCTGCTTATTAAGGCGCGAGTTAATATTCCAATGTACGGAGGAGGTATTCCTGAAATTAAAGAATTTCAGCGGTATATTCACGAATACAATATTGTTGTGTACGAGTATCGTGGTTACGGTGCATTATAAGATGAAGGATCTAATGGAAAAAACCTTCCAAGACCTAATCTTCTTCACAGCGACAAGAATTTTTCTACGATTAATAGTTTGACAGCAGCAATTTCGTCAAACTATTTTTGCGAGCCACGTCATAAACCTTACCACCAACGAGGATGTCATCATTGCAGCAACATCTGTCTGCTTCTGTTGCTTCTATTCTCCGGCATGCATGAGACCATCTATTTTGTGTACAAAATGCAATAGACGTTTTATGGGTCAACTGTGCTATTACAAACACACTACATTTCTTTGTGCCCGTATACCCGCGTGCATAATATGTCTGAAAGTTTTCAAGAACTTTTTGCTCGCTGTGTCAGTGCTACAAAGCTGCTAAACATAAATGCTTTATCAAAAAAGATACAGATCCAGCAAAGAAACAAAATAATATGTTCATTTATTATGATTTTGAGACGCGTCAAGAGAAAGTTGTCAGGAAGGACAAGAAAAATGAAGTGAGTTTGTACGTCGTTCAAGAAGTATGTCCTACCTGCACCGATGTTGATGATTTGAGTGTTTGATGCAGTATGTGCGGGCTGCGACAACATGTTTTCAAAGACAACGCAATAAACAATCTGCCCATTTCATTAGCATCATTTGGTAAAGCCATGGATTTACCGCATACGGTGAAAAAAGGGTATTTTCCGCATTTATTTAATAAACTGGAAAACCTGTTCTATTACGGACCTAATCCGGCTGTTACATATTACGGTGTCGATAGTATGAGACATGAAAATCGAACTTGTTTCTAGAGTGGCACGCAAAACAACTGGAAGAAAATTATATATTTTTCGCAAGCAAAGAGAAATTATTGAATACTGTGTCTCTGATGTGGATTTTCTTCGTCGGGCTTGTGAACAATTTCGCAAAACTTTTAATGAAGACTGTAACGTGTGTCCTTTCAGTGAAGCTGTAACAATCGCTTCAGCATGTAATCGAGTGTTTCGGAGACAATACCTTAAGAGGGATACTATCGGTATAATTTCGCGAAATGGTTATAGGTTTGGAGAAAATCACTCTAGAACGTTACAATAGTGAAGAGTTTGCACGAGGCATCCGTATAGAGCACGTAGATTATTGTCGAGAAACGGTAGTCGAACCAGGCCTGAAAGTTGATAGCTGTTATGCGCCGGAAGAACTAGGTTTCGAGTTTATGTGCTGTTTCTGGCGCGCTTGTGACTTTTGCTACCGTACAGATCGAGACAAAAATTTATATAGCAATACGCAGGAAACATTAAACCTTGGCATTCAAAGAACCCATGAAAAGGTGCTAAAGATGCGTAATCGCGGATACACTGTTAAAGGTATTTGGAAGTGTGAGTTTAAACTACAAAGAGATAGAGATCTCAAATTTGTGTTGGATAATCACGCGCTTATAGATAATTTCCGTAAAGCCGTGTGACGCGTTTTTTTGCGGGCGTACAGGAAACGTTTCTCTGCACAAGAAGGCGTGGAAAAAATTTAATACGTAGACGTGTGTTCACCCTATCCATTTGTCTGTAAGTACGGTAAATATCCTGCGGGACATCTGTGCGTGCTGGTCGGTATCGAATGCCAGCAAGTGTTGGGCCCTGAGAATAACATTGACAGAGTTAAAGGTCTTATAAAATGTGTAGTTATTTCACCATATGACTTGTTTTACCCTGTGCTACCGCGAAAAGTTCATTACAAGCTTATGTTTGCCTTGTGTCGTACATTTTGCGATGAGTTGAATAAGAATGACTGTACACACACCATTAGTGAGAGTAAACTTATGGGGACATGGATGGCGGGCGTAATACGTCGTGCCGTTGAGCTTGGTTATAAAATACTCGAAGTATATGAAATTAGGCAGTATGAAATCACCATTTACGATAAAGTTCGATAGACGGGCGGTTTATTTGTGGAATTTATAAAATATTTTCCAAAAATGAAATCCAAATATGTAAAGTAAGAGGCGTCACCTTTAACTACAAAAATTCTAAAACATTGAATTTTGACTGTTTGAAATGCATCATTCTACGAAAAACTGACGAAGTGGTAATTACGTCCGACAGCTTCAGGATTACGATGTATCATACTGTTGTTACACGGGCAGTAAATAAAGTGTTCAACATAAGCTTCATGAAACGTAGACTAGTGGATAATCTTAATTCTAAATCTTATGGATATAAGAGGCGTATGTAAGCGTGTGTGCATATTTGCGTATGTGTGTGTGTGTGTGAATACTGCACAAAATCATTTATTTCTATTTGTTTATTGCTATAGGTGTTATTGCTGCTGCTGTTATAGCTATATAAAGACATGTATTTTTAAAGATAACTTATTGTTGAAACTTCTTTGTATCATTATGGTGCCCAAGTTCCAGCATCATTTTTCTGCTATTATAACGGGTCCGTTTGGGTGTGAAAATGTTATTTTGATGTTAATTTTATCAAGCATATAAAGAATATGTGTGATACAATGTTTTCTCAAGTAAACTGGCACTGCAGAACATGGCAGAAATTATATGACCATATTCAAAATGATAATTTCCTCGCAGGACGGCACTACAAGAATAACTATGACGGAGATAATCCTCAGCTAATTATAATCGATGATTTAATGCGTGAAAGTAATTCTCAAATTGTAGACTTCGCAAAAGGTTCACACAATGTATAGGTACTTTTCCTGACGCAAAATCTGTATCATCAAGGTAAATGCCAGAAGGATATATCGCTTAACGAAAACTATATTGTTTATCTTAAAAATTCATAGGACAAGGCTCAAATGCAACATTTGGCGCGTCAGGTGTATCCTGAAAACTCAAAATTTATTTAAGACGCGTATAATGACGCAACAACCGAACCGCATGAATATTAACAATTAGATTTAAAACTATCGACACCAGATCGATGCCGTTTTAAGAGAATGTCACGTGACAAACAGTTACTTATTTATCTACCAGCCAAGATGTATAAGTACAGTGATGCATATTTACCAGCGATTATTCTGTAAAATGACTAAAACAGTAATCAATCACGCAGATTATTTGTGTTCTCTGCATAAATTCAAACCAGATCATTATGTTTCTCTATTGGAAGTGCGATTAGTAAAAAAATTCATTGTTTGTGCGATTGTGTGTATAATATATTAAACGGTCAAGTTCCTGTAAATAAAATCAACGAGCACGTCTATCTCGTAACGAGCAAACCTTACGTAATCTTGTGCAAAAATGTGCTGACTGGAATAAAAGTAAACTAATTTTAATTCAAACTGGTGGAGCTCTATTGCCTAAATTACTTGCACCTATTATTACAGGAGGGCTAAGCAGTTTATTTGAAAATAACTATTTTATTCATTAATATGGAGCATGCGAAATAAATGGTTCTTATATCCTCGGAAACATTGCAGCGATTTCGAGTTCTTTTAATAACGACACTGATATAACTACAGAACTTGATAGAGATATGAAGAAAGTGATGGCTTCTGAAAAATGATCTAATCCTGATGAAAGGTCATTGTACCGGGAGACTTTGCAAAGATATTTACACTTTAAGAATCAATTACGTGAACCTATTACCATACCAATTACTGATTTAAAAAATGAAGACCTACAACAACAGCAGAAGCAGCAGCAGCTTCCAGAACCGTATAATACAAAATATATTTTAAGTTTGTTACCTTAAAATATCATAATAATGCGGCGCAATTGCTTCAAAGAGTGAAAGTTCTCTGAACCGGTATAACATGGGATGATAAAGGGATCGTTCAAATAAACGGTACTGTTATCGCAGATTCAAATAATACAGATTTGATAGGTGATATCCAGCGGTCTAGACCAAAACTTAATGCAACCGAGTGGTCCACCTTCACAATTTCATTAAAGGAAATTGACGTTTCCGGAGAATTAATCGGCAACCCGAATAGTAGGAGGTCTATGTACAGGAAGCCCGAATTAAGACGTATAAAATCAGTGGGAAAGAAATCAGAGCTAAGTTCTGATACGGCAAATGAATAGTAGGGTGGTAATATATCGCAGAAAAAACAAACGTTCACATAAAGATGAATAGCCGCTTAGCTAGTATCTACTACGATCCGTCAAATGCAGCGGGTTTTTCGAGTGTCGCTAATAAATAAAATATTTTACGAAAGCAATCGCATACCGCAATACATACAGACAGATAAAGGGTCTGAATTTAAATCGAAATCGGTGAAAATTTTCTTTCGTCAAATCGGTGAACGATTTTATGTCACACAAAATCCTGATGTGAAAGAATGCCTTGTTGAACGGCCGAATAGAACTTTAAAGGCAAGAATGTAACGTTATTTCTCGCATAATAATACGTACCGTTATGTTGACGTATTAGCTAGTCTTACTACGGTATACAATAACACAAAGCATTCGGTAATAAAAATGGCACCGAAAAACTCAATTGATGAGAATATATTACAAGCATGGAGATCTCAGTATGGAAATGATATAGAAAATTAAAATATAAAACTAAAAATTATACCAGGCCAATTTGTTCGTATTTGCTAAACGAAAGAAACGTTTGAAAATGATTATCAGAGTAATTGGTCAGAGGAAATTTTTAAAATTACTCTCACAATAATACGAGTGGTTCCCGTTTATTGAATATTAGATTTAAATAATGAAGTCAATGAGGGTACATTTTATGAAACGGAATTTCAAAGGGTTTCGATTAAACCGAAAAAACCTCGTTTAAAATAGATAAAATAGTAGAAAGTCGGGGCATAGGTGTCAGAAGGCAGGTGTTGGTTAAATGGAGAGGATAAAGTGTTAAATTTAACTCTTGGATATTAGCTTCAGAATTAAAGAATATATGAAGGATATCTATTTAACGCTACCAAGTAATAGTTATATGAACTATTTCCCAGAAAACAAAACATCAGATTTTGACACAATTACAAAGAAATATCAAGTTTAGTGGGGAAGAGTAGGAAGTGGTTGTATCTGTAATACAATATCCATTGACTTTCTCTCAAGAAGAGTAAAATTATTCAATATACTGGGACGTCGCTTAACAATCACAAAAACATATCCTCCTGCGGGCATTAATCCAGTTGCTGGGTTTAAAGACAATATGAAAGATCTCATTGATTACGTAAGCGAGTACATACCGCCAGAGGATTTTAAAAGAATGAGTTTTCGTACTCCAAGATTGGGGTCTGGACCAGCTTGGCAAAGTTTTTGACGTGTGGACCAGATACATTTAGACGTGGTATGGGATACCTTTTCTAGAATCCTGCAATGCAACGCTGAAGTATTTTCAGATAGAGATTTTGCTGTAGAAGTAACGAGAGTATCTATGCCTGTGGGCAGAAGGAATCCTGGTTTACCTGGGCACGCTTTGACACTTTTTGAGTCATGCAGACGTAAACATGGTATTGTAGAAATGCAGAACGAAGGTAATAACTCTTTACCACGAGCCCTTAGTGTTGCAGAAGCATGGCTCAAGAATAAAACCAAACTTTTTTGATATCGCTGCGGATCGCCGTGACATTCATGTTTCTTGTCTCTTGTGCTGCTTATTAAGGCGCGAGTTAATATTCCAATGTACGGAGGAGGTATTCCTGAAATTAAAGAATTTCAGCGGTATATTCACGAATACAATATTGTTGTGTACGAGTATCGTGGTTACGGTGCATTATAAGATGAAGGATCTAATGGAAAAAACCTTCCAAGACCTAATCTTCTTCACAGCGACAAGAATTTTTCTACGATTAATAGTTTGACAGCAGCAATTTCGTCAAACTATTTTTGCGAGCCATGTCATAAACCTTACCACCAACGAGGATGTCATCATTGCAGCAACATCTGTCTGCTTCTGTTGCTTCTATTCTCCGGCATGCATGAGACCATCTATTTTGTGTACAAAATGCAATAGACGTTTTATGGGTCAACTGTGCTATTACAAACACACTACATTTCTTTGTGCCCGTATACCCGCGTGCATAATATGTCTGAAAGTTTTCAAGAACTTTTTGCTCGCTGTGTCAGTGCTACAAAGCTGCTAAACATAAATGCTTTATCAAAAAAGATACAGATCCAGCAAAGAAACAAAATAATATGTTCATTTATTATGATTTTGAGACGCGTCAAGAGAAAGTTGTCAGGAAGGACAAGAAAAATGAAGTGAGTTTGTACGTCGTTCAAGAAGTATGTCCTACCTGCACCGATGTTGATGATTTGAGTGTTTGATGCAGTATGTGCGGGCTGCGACAACATGTTTTCAAAGACAACGCAATAAACAATCTGCCCATTTCATTAGCATCATTTGGTAAAGCCATGGATTTACCGCATACGGTGAAAAAAGGGTATTTTCCGCATTTATTTAATAAACTGGAAAACCTGTTCTATTACGGACCTAATCCGGCTGTTACATATTACGGTGTCGATAGTATGAGACATGAAAATCGAACTTGTTTCTAGAGTGGCACGCAAAACAACTGGAAGAAAATTATATATTTTTCGCAAGCAAAGAGAAATTATTGAATACTGTGTCTCTGATGTGGATTTTCTTCGTCGGGCTTGTGAACAATTTCGCAAAACTTTTAATGAAGACTGTAACGTGTGTCCTTTCAGTGAAGCTGTAACAATCGCTTCAGCATGTAATCGAGTGTTTCGGAGACAATACCTTAAGAGGGATACTATCGGTATAATTTCGCGAAATGGTTATAGGTTTGGAGAAAATCACTCTAGAACGTTACAATAGTGAAGAGTTTGCACGAGGCATCCGTATAGAGCACGTAGATTATTGTCGAGAAACGGTAGTCGAACCAGGCCTGAAAGTTGATAGCTGTTATGCGCCGGAAGAACTAGGTTTCGAGTTTATGTGCTGTTTCTGGCGCGCTTGTGACTTTTGCTACCGTACAGATCGAGACAAAAATTTATATAGCAATACGCAGGAAACATTAAACCTTGGCATTCAAAGAACCCATGAAAAGGTGCTAAAGATGCGTAATCGCGGATACACTGTTAAAGGTATTTGGAAGTGTGAGTTTAAACTACAAAGAGATAGAGATCTCAAATTTGTGTTGGATAATCACGCGCTTATAGATAATTTCCGTAAAGCCGTGTGACGCGTTTTTTTGCGGGCGTACAGGAAACGTTTCTCTGCACAAGAAGGCGTGGAAAAAATTTAATACGTAGACGTGTGTTCACCCTATCCATTTGTCTGTAAGTACGGTAAATATCCTGCGGGACATCTGTGCGTGCTGGTCGGTATCGAATGCCAGCAAGTGTTGGGCCCTGAGAATAACATTGACAGAGTTAAAGGTCTTATAAAATGTGTAGTTATTTCACCATATGACTTGTTTTACCCTGTGCTACCGCGAAAAGTTCATTACAAGCTTATGTTTGCCTTGTGTCGTACATTTTGCGATGAGTTGAATAAGAATGACTGTACACACACCATTAGTGAGAGTAAACTTATGGGGACATGGATGGCGGGCGTAATACGTCGTGCCGTTGAGCTTGGTTATAAAATACTCGAAGTATATGAAATTAGGCAGTATGAAATCACCATTTACGATAAAGTTCGATAGACGGGCGGTTTATTTGTGGAATTTATAAAATATTTTCCAAAAATGAAATCCAAATATGTAAAGTAAGAGGCGTCACCTTTAACTACAAAAATTCTAAAACATTGAATTTTGACTGTTTGAAATGCATCATTCTACGAAAAACTGACGAAGTGGTAATTACGTCCGACAGCTTCAGGATTACGATGTATCATACTGTTGTTACACGGGCAGTAAATAAAGTGTTCAACATAAGCTTCATGAAACGTAGACTAGTGGATAATCTTAATTCTAAATCTTATGGATATAAGAGGCGTATGTAAGCGTGTGTGCATATTTGCGTATGTGTGTGTGTGTGTGAATACTGCACAAAATCATTTATTTCTATTTGTTTATTGCTATAGGTGTTATTGCTGCTGCTGTTATAGCTATATAAAGACATGTATTTTTAAAGATAACTTATTGTTGAAACTTCTTTGTATCATTATGGTGCCCAAGTTCCAGCATCATTTTTCTGCTATTATAACGGGTCCGTTTGGGTGTGAAAATGTTATTTTGATGTTAATTTTATCAAGCATATAAAGAATATGTGTGATACAATGTTTTCTCAAGTAAACTGGCACTGCAGAACATGGCAGAAATTATATGACCATATTCAAAATGATAATTTCCTCGCAGGACGGCACTACAAGAATAACTATGACGGAGATAATCCTCAGCTAATTATAATCGATGATTTAATGCGTGAAAGTAATTCTCAAATTGTAGACTTCGCAAAAGGTTCACACAATGTATAGGTACTTTTCCTGACGCAAAATCTGTATCATCAAGGTAAATGCCAGAAGGATATATCGCTTAACGAAAACTATATTGTTTATCTTAAAAATTCATAGGACAAGGCTCAAATGCAACATTTGGCGCGTCAGGTGTATCCTGAAAACTCAAAATTTATTTAAGACGCGTATAATGACGCAACAACCGAACCGCATGAATATTAACAATTAGATTTAAAACTATCGACACCAGATCGATGCCGTTTTAAGAGAATGTCACGTGACAAACAGTTACTTATTTATCTACCAGCCAAGATGTATAAGTACAGTGATGCATATTTACCAGCGATTATTCTGTAAAATGACTAAAACAGTAATCAATCACGCAGATTATTTGTGTTCTCTGCATAAATTCAAACCAGATCATTATGTTTCTCTATTGGAAGTGCGATTAGTAAAAAAATTCATTGTTTGTGCGATTGTGTGTATAATATATTAAACGGTCAAGTTCCTGTAAATAAAATCAACGAGCACGTCTATCTCGTAACGAGCAAACCTTACGTAATCTTGTGCAAAAATGTGCTGACTGGAATAAAAGTAAACTAATTTTAATTCAAACTGGTGGAGCTCTATTGCCTAAATTACTTGCACCTATTATTACAGGAGGGCTAAGCAGTTTATTTGAAAATAACTATTTTATTCATTAATATGGAGCATGCGAAATAAATGGTTCTTATATCCTCGGAAACATTGCAGCGATTTCGAGTTCTTTTAATAACGACACTGATATAACTACAGAACTTGATAGAGATATGCAGAAAGTGATGGCTTCTGAAAAATGATCTAATCCTGATGAAAGGTCATTGTACCGGGAGACTTTGCAAAGATATTTACACTTTAAGAATCAATTACGTGAACCTATTACCATACCAATTACTGATTTAAAAAATGAAGACCTACAACAACAGCAGAAGCAGCAGCAGCTTCCAGAACCGTATAATACAAAATATATTTTAAGTTTGTTACCCTAAAATATCATAATAATGCGGCGCAATTGCTTCAAAGAGTGAAAGTTCTCTGAACCGGTATAACATGGGATGATAAAGGGATCGTTCAAATAAACGGTACTGTTATCGCAGATTCAAATAATACAGATTTGATAGGTGATATCCAGCGGTCTAGACCAAAACTTAATGCAACCGAGTGGTCCACCTTCACAATTTCATTAAAGGAAATTGACGTTTCCGGAGAATTAATCGGCAACCCGAATAGTAGGAGGTCTATGTACAGGAAGCCCGAATTAAGACGTATAAAATCAGTGGGAAAGAAATCAGAGCTAAGTTCTGATACGGCAAATGAATAGTATGGTGGTAATATATCGCAGAAAAAACAAACGTTCACATAAAGATGAATAGCCGCTTAGCTAGTATCTACTACGATCCGTCAAATGCAGCGGGTTTTTCGAGTGTCGCTAATAAATAAAATATTTTACGAAAGCAATCGCATACCGCAATACATACAGACAGATAAAGGGTCTGAATTTAAATCGAAATCGGTGAAAATTTTCTTTCGTCAAATCGGTGAACGATTTTATGTCACACAAAATCCTGATGTGAAAGAATGCCTTGTTGAACGGCCGAATAGAACTTTAAAGGCAAGAATGTAACGTTATTTCTCGCATAATAATACGTACCGTTATGTTGACGTATTAGCTAGTCTTACTACGGTATACAATAACACAAAGCATTCGGTAATAAAAATGGCACCGAAAAACTCAATTGATGAGAATATATTACAAGCATGGAGATCTCAGTATGGAAATGATATAGAAAATTAAAATATAAAACTAAAAATTATACCAGGCCAATTTGTTCGTATTTGCTAAACGAAAGAAACGTTTGAAAATGATTATCAGAGTAATTGGTCAGAGGAAATTTTTAAAATTACTCTCACAATAATACGAGTGGTTCCCGTTTATTGAATATTAGATTTAAATAATGAAGTCAATGAGGGTACATTTTATGAAACGGAATTTCAAAGGGTTTCGATTAAACCGAAAAAACCTCGTTTAAAATAGATAAAATAGTAGAAAGTCGGGGCATAGGTGTCAGAAGGCAGGTGTTGGTTAAATGGAGAGGATAAAGTGTTAAATTTAACTCTTGGATATTAGCTTCAGAATTAAAGAATATATGAAGGATATCTATTTAACGCTACCAAGTAATAGTTATATGAACTATTTCCCAGAAAACAAAACATCAGATTTTGACACAATTACAAAGAAATATCAAGTTTAGTGGGGAAGAGTAGGAAGTGGTTGTATCTGTAATACAATATCCATTGACTTTCTCTCAAGAAGAGTAAAATTATTCAATATACTGGGACGTCGTTTAACCATCACAAAAACATATCCTCCTGCGGGCATTAATCCAGTTGCTGGGTTTAAAGACAATATGAAAGATCTCATTGATTACGTAAGCGAGTACATACCGCCAGAGGATTTTAAAAGAATGAGTTTTCGTACTCCAAGATTGGGGTCTGGACCAGCTTGGCAAAGTTTTTGACGTGTGGACCAGATACATTTAGACGTGGTATGGGATACCTTTTCTAGAATCCTGCAATGCAACGCTGAAGTATTTTCAGATAGAGATTTTGCTGTAGAAGTAACGAGAGTATCTATGCCTGTGGGCAGAAGGAATCCTGGTTTACCTGGGCACGCTTTGACACTTTTTGAGTCATGCAGACGTAAAAATGGTATTGTAGAAATGCAGAACGAAGGTAATAACTCTTTACCACGAGCCCTTAGTGTTGCAGAAGCATGGCTCAAGAATAAAACCAAACTTTTTTGATATCGCTGCGGATCGCCGTGACATTCATGTTTCTTGTCTCTTGTGCTGCTTATTAAGGCGCGAGTTAATATTCCAATGTACGGAGGAGGTATTCCTGAAATTAAAGAATTTCAGCGGTATATTCACGAATACAATATTGTTGTGTACGAGTATCGTGGTTACGGTGCATTATAAGATGAAGGATCTAATGGAAAAAACCTTCCAAGACCTAATCTTCTTCACAGCGACAAGAATTTTTCTACGATTAATAGTTTGACAGCAGCAATTTCGTCAAACTATTTTTGCGAGCCATGTCATAAACCTTACCACCAACGAGGATGTCATCATTGCAGCAACATCTGTCTGCTTCTGTTGCTTCTATTCTCCGGCATGCATGAGACCATCTATTTTGTGTACAAAATGCAATAGACGTTTTATGGGTCAACTGTGCTATTACAAACACACTACATTTCTTTGTGCCCGTATACCCGCGTGCATAATATGTCTGAAAGTTTTCAAGAACTTTTTGCTCGCTGTGTCAGTGCTACAAAGCTGCTAAACATAAATGCTTTATCAAAAAAGATACAGATCCAGCAAAGAAACAAAATAATATGTTCATTTATTATGATTTTGAGACGCGTCAAGAGAAAGTTGTCAGGAAGGACAAGAAAAATGAAGTGAGTTTGTACGTCGTTCAAGAAGTATGTCCTACCTGCACCGATGTTGATGATTTGAGTGTTTGATGCAGTATGTGCGGGCTGCGACAACATGTTTTCAAAGACAACGCAATAAACAATCTGCCCATTTCATTAGCATCATTTGGTAAAGCCATGGATTTACCGCATACGGTGAAAAAAGGGTATTTTCCGCATTTATTTAATAAACTGGAAAACCTGTTCTATTACGGACCTAATCCGGCTGTTACATATTACGGTGTCGATAGTATGAGACATGAAAATCGAACTTGTTTCTAGAGTGGCACGCAAAACAACTGGAAGAAAATTATATATTTTTCGCAAGCAAAGAGAAATTATTGAATACTGTGTCTCTGATGTGGATTTTCTTCGTCGGGCTTGTGAACAATTTCGCAAAACTTTTAATGAAGACTGTAACGTGTGTCCTTTCAGTGAAGCTGTAACAATCGCTTCAGCATGTAATCGAGTGTTTCGGAGACAATACCTTAAGAGGGATACTATCGGTATAATTTCGCGAAATGGTTATAGGTTTGGAGAAAATCACTCTAGAACGTTACAATAGTGAAGAGTTTGCACGAGGCATCCGTATAGAGCACGTAGATTATTGTCGAGAAACGGTAGTCGAACCAGGCCTGAAAGTTGATAGCTGTTATGCGCCGGAAGAACTAGGTTTCGAGTTTATGTGCTGTTTCTGGCGCGCTTGTGACTTTTGCTACCGTACAGATCGAGACAAAAATTTATATAGCAATACGCAGGAAACATTAAACCTTGGCATTCAAAGAACCCATGAAAAGGTGCTAAAGATGCGTAATCGCGGATACACTGTTAAAGGTATTTGGAAGTGTGAGTTTAAACTACAAAGAGATAGAGATCTCAAATTTGTGTTGGATAATCACGCGCTTATAGATAATTTCCGTAAAGCCGTGTGACGCGTTTTTTTGCGGGCGTACAGGAAACGTTTCTCTGCACAAGAAGGCGTGGAAAAAATTTAATACGTAGACGTGTGTTCACCCTATCCATTTGTCTGTAAGTACGGTAAATATCCTGCGGGACATCTGTGCGTGCTTGTCGGTATCGAATGCCAGCAAGTGTTGGGCCCTGAGAATAACATTGACAGAGTTAAAGGTCTTATAAAATGTGTAGTTATTTCACCATATGACTTGTTTTACCCTGTGCTACCGCGAAAAGTTCATTACAAGCTTATGTTTGCCTTGTGTCGTACATTTTGCGATGAGTTGAATAAGAATGACTGTACACACACCATTAGTGAGAGTAAACTTATGGGGACATGGATGGCGGGCGTAATACGTCGTGCCGTTGAGCTTGGTTATAAAATACTCGAAGTATATGAAATTAGGCAGTATGAAATCACCATTTACGATAAAGTTCGATAGACGGGCGGTTTATTTGTGGAATTTATAAAATATTTTCCAAAAATGAAATCCAAATATGTAAAGTAAGAGGCGTCACCTTTAACTACAAAAATTCTAAAACATTGAATTTTGACTGTTTGAAATGCATCATTCTACGAAAAACTGACGAAGTGGTAATTACGTCCGACAGCTTCAGGATTACGATGTATCATACTGTTGTTACACGGGCAGTAAATAAAGTGTTCAACATAAGCTTCATGAAACGTAGACTAGTGGATAATCTTAATTCTAAATCTTATGGATATAAGAGGCGTATGTAAGCGTGTGTGCATATTTGCGTATGTGTGTGTGTGTGTGAATACTGCACAAAATCATTTATTTCTATTTGTTTATTGCTATAGGTGTTATTGCTGCTGCTGTTATAGCTATATAAAGACATGTATTTTTAAAGATAACTTATTGTTGAAACTTCTTTGTATCATTATGGTGCCCAAGTTCCAGCATCATTTTTCTGCTATTAGAACGGGTCCGTTTGGGTGTGAAAATGTTATTTTGATGTTAATTTTATCAAGCATATAAAGAATATGTGTGATACAATGTTTTCTCAAGTAAACTGGCACTGCAGAACATGGCAGAAATTATATGACCATATTCAAAATGATAATTTCCTCGCAGGACGGCACTACAAGAATAACTATGACGGAGATAATCCTCAGCTAATTATAATCGATGATTTAATGCGTGAAAGTAATTCTCAAATTGTAGACTTCGCAAAAGGTTCACACAATGTATAGGTACTTTTCCTGACGCAAAATCTGTATCATCAAGGTAAATGCCAGAAGGATATATCGCTTAACGAAAACTATATTGTTTATCTTAAAAATTCATAGGACAAGGCTCAAATGCAACATTTGGCGCGTCAGGTGTATCCTGAAAACTCAAAATTTATTTAAGACGCGTATAATGACGCAACAACCGAACCGCATGAATATTAACAATTAGATTTAAAACTATCGACACCAGATCGATGCCGTTTTAAGAGAATGTCACGTGACAAACAGTTACTTATTTATCTACCAGCCAAGATGTATAAGTACAGTGATGCATATTTACCAGCGATTATTCTGTAAAATGACTAAAACAGTAATCAATCACGCAGATTATTTGTGTTCTCTGCATAAATTCAAACCAGATCATTATGTTTCTCTATTGGAAGTGCGATTAGTAAAAAAATTCATTGTTTGTGCGATTGTGTGTATAATATATTAAACGGTCAAGTTCCTGTAAATAAAATCAACGAGCACGTCTATCTCGTAACGAGCAAACCTTACGTAATCTTGTGCAAAAATGTGCTGACTGGAATAAAAGTAAACTAATTTTAATTCAAACTGGTGGAGCTCTATTGCCTAAATTACTTGCACCTATTATTACAGGAGGGCTAAGCAGTTTATTTGAAAATAACTATTTTATTCATTAATATGGAGCATGCGAAATAAATGGTTCTTATATCCTCGGAAACATTGCAGCGATTTCGAGTTCTTTTAATAACGACACTGATATAACTACAGAACTTGATAGAGATATGAAGAAAGTGATGGCTTCTGAAAAATGATCTAATCCTGATGAAAGGTCATTGTACCGGGAGACTTTGCAAAGATATTTACACTTTAAGAATCAATTACGTGAACCTATTACCATACCAATTACTGATTTAAAAAATGAAGACCTACAACAACAGCAGAAGCAGCAGCAGCTTCCAGAACCGTATAATACAAAATATATTTTAAGTTTGTTACCTTAAAATATCATAATAATGCGGCGCAATTGCTTCAAAGAGTGAAAGTTCTCTGAACCGGTATAACATGGGATGATAAAGGGATCGTTCAAATAAACGGTACTGTTATCGCAGATTCAAATAATACAGATTTGATAGGTGATATCCAGCGGTCTAGACCAAAACTTAATGCAACCGAGTGGTCCACCTTCACAATTTCATTAAAGGAAATTGACGTTTCCGGAGAATTAATCGGCAACCCGAATAGTAGGAGGTCTATGTACAGGAAGCCCGAATTAAGACGTATAAAATCAGTGGGAAAGAAATCAGAGCTAAGTTCTGATACGGCAAATGAATAGTATGGTGGTAATATATCGCAGAAAAAACAAACGTTCACATAAAGATGAATAGCCGCTTAGCTAGTATCTACTACGATCCGTCAAATGCAGCGGGTTTTTCGAGTGTCGCTAATAAATAAAATATTTTACGAAAGCAATCGCATACCGCAATACATACAGACAGATAAAGGGTCTGAATTTAAATCGAAATCGGTGAAAATTTTCTTTCGTCAAATCGGTGAACGATTTTATGTCACACATAATCCTGATGTGAAAGAATGCCTTGTTGAACGGCCGAATAGAACTTTAAAGGCAAGAATGTAACGTTATTTCTCGCATAATAATACGTACCGTTATATTGACGTATTAGCTAGTCTTACTACGGTATACAATAACACAAAGCATTCGGTAATAAAAATGGCACCGAAAAACTCAATTGATGAGAATATATTACAAGCATGGAGATCTCAGTATGGAAATGATATAGAAAATTAAAATATAAAACTAAAAATTATACCAGGCCAATTTGTTCGTATTTGCTAAACGAAAGAAACGTTTGAAAATGATTATCAGAGTAATTGGTCAGAGGAAATTTTTAAAATTACTCTCACAATAATACGAGTGGTTCCCGTTTATTGAATATTAGATTTAAATAATGAAGTCAATGAGGGTACATTTTATGAAACGGAATTTCAAAGGGTTTCGATTAAACCGAAAAAACCTCGTTTAAAATAGATAAAATAGTAGAAAGTCGGGGCATAGGTGTCAGAAGGCAGGTGTTGGTTAAATGGAGAGGATAAAGTGTTAAATTTAACTCTTGGATATTAGCTTCAGAATTAAAGAATATATGAAGGATATCTATTTAACGCTACCAAGTAATAGTTATATGAACTATTTCCCAGAAAACAAAACATCAGATTTTGACACAATTACAAAGAAATATCAAGTTTAGTGGGGAAGAGTAGGAAGTGGTTGTATCTGTAATACAATATCCATTGACTTTCTCTCAAGAAGAGTAAAATTATTCAATATACTGGGACGTCGCTTAACCATCACAAAAACATATCCTCCTGCGGGCATTAATCCAGTTGCTGGGTTTAAAGACAATATGAAAGATCTCATTGATTACGTAAGCGAGTACATACCGCCAGAGGATTTTAAAAGAATGAGTTTTCGTACTCCAAGATTGGGGTCTGGACCAGCTTGGCAAAGTTTTTGACGTGTGGACCAGATACATTTAGACGTGGTATGGGATACCTTTTCTAGAATCCTGCAATGCAACGCTGAAGTATTTTCAGATAGAGATTTTGCTGTAGAAGTAACGAGAGTATCTATGCCTGTGGGCAGAAGGAATCCTGGTTTACCTGGGCACGCTTTGACACTTTTTGAGTCATGCAGACGTAAACATGGTATTGTAGAAATGCAGAACGAAGGTAATAACTCTTTACCACGAGCCCTTAGTGTTGCAGAAGCATGGCTCAAGAATAAAACCAAACTTTTTTGATATCGCTGCGGATCGCCGTGACATTCATGTTTCTTGTCTCTTGTGCTGCTTATTAAGGCGCGAGTTAATATTCCAATGTACGGAGGAGGTATTCCTGAAATTAAAGAATTTCAGCGGTATATTCACGAATACAATATTGTTGTGTACGAGTATCGTGGTTACGGTGCATTATAAGATGAAGGATCTAATGGAAAAAACCTTCCAAGACCTAATCTTCTTCACAGCGACAAGAATTTTTCTACGATTAATAGTTTGACAGCAGCAATTTCGTCAAACTATTTTTGCGAGCCATGTCATAAACCTTACCACCAACGAGGATGTCATCATTGCAGCAACATCTGTCTGCTTCTGTTGCTTCTATTCTCCGGCATGCATGAGACCATCTATTTTGTGTACAAAATGCAATAGACGTTTTATGGGTCAACTGTGCTATTACAAACACACTACATTTCTTTGTGCCCGTATACCCGCGTGCATAATATGTCTGAAAGTTTTCAAGAACTTTTTGCTCGCTGTGTCAGTGCTACAAAGCTGCTAAACATAAATGCTTTATCAAAAAAGATACAGATCCAGCAAAGAAACAAAATAATATGTTCATTTATTATGATTTTGAGACGCGTCAAGAGAAAGTTGTCAGGAAGGACAAGAAAAATGAAGTGAGTTTGTACGTCGTTCAAGAAGTATGTCCTACCTGCACCGATGTTGATGATTTGAGTGTTTGATGCAGTATGTGCGGGCTGCGACAACATGTTTTCAAAGACAACGCAATAAACAATCTGCCCATTTCATTAGCATCATTTGGTAAAGCCATGGATTTACCGCATACGGTGAAAAAAGGGTATTTTCCGCATTTATTTAATAAACTGGAAAACCTGTTCTATTACGGACCTAATCCGGCTGTTACATATTACGGTGTCGATAGTATGAGACATGAAAATCGAACTTGTTTCTAGAGTGGCACGCAAAACAACTGGAAGAAAATTATATATTTTTCGCAAGCAAAGAGAAATTATTGAATACTGTGTCTCTGATGTGGATTTTCTTCGTCGGGCTTGTGAACAATTTCGCAAAACTTTTAATGAAGACTGTAACGTGTGTCCTTTCAGTGAAGCTGTAATAATCGCTTCAGCATGTAATCGAGTGTTTCGGAGACAATACCTTAAGAGGGATACTATCGGTATAATTTCGCGAAATGGTTATAGGTTTGGAGAAAATCACTCTAGAACGTTACAATAGTGAAGAGTTTGCACGAGGCATCCGTATAGAGCACGTAGATTATTGTCGAGAAACGGTAGTCGAACCAGGCCTGAAAGTTGATAGCTGTTATGCGCCGGAAGAACTAGGTTTCGAGTTTATGTGCTGTTTCTGGCGCGCTTGTGACTTTTGCTACCGTACAGATCGAGACAAAAATTTATATAGCAATACGCAGGAAACATTAAACCTTGGCATTCAAAGAACCCATGAAAAGGTGCTAAAGATGCGTAATCGCGGATACATTGTTAAAGGTATTTGGAAGTGTGAGTTTAAACTACAAAGAGATAGAGATCTCAAATTTGTGTTGGATAATCACGCGCTTATAGATAATTTCCGTAAAGCCGTGTGACGCGTTTTTTTGCGGGCGTACAGGAAACGTTTCTCTGCACAAGAAGGCGTGGAAAAAATTTAATACGTAGACGTGTGTTCACCCTATCCATTTGTCTGTAAGTACGGTAAATATCCTGTGGGACATCTGTGCGTGCTTGTCGGTATCGAATGCCAGCAAGTGTTGGGCCCTGAAAATAACATTGACAGAGTTAAAGGTCTTATAAAATGTGTAGTTATTTCACCATATGACTTGTTTTACCCTGTGCTACCGCGAAAAGTTCATTACAAGCTTATGTTTGCCTTGTGTCGTACATTTTGCGATGAGTTGAATAAGAATGACTGTACACACACCATTAGTGAGAGTAAACTTATGGGGACATGGATGGCGGGCGTAATACGTCGTGCCGTTGAGCTTGGTTATAAAATACTCGAAGTATATGAAATTAGGCAGTATGAAATCACCATTTACGATAAAGTTCGATAGACGGGCGGTTTATTTGTGGAATTTATAAAATATTTTCCAAAAATGAAATCCAAATATGTAAAGTAAGAGGCGTCACCTTTAACTACAAAAATTCTAAAACATTGAATTTTGACTGTTTGAAATGCATCATTCTACGAAAAACTGACGAAGTGGTAATTACGTCCGACAGCTTCCGGATTACGATGTATCATACTGTTGTTACACGGGCAGTAAATAAAGTGTTCAACATAAGCTTCATGAAACGTAGACTAGTGGATAATCTTAATTCTAAATCTTATGGATATAAGAGGCGTATGTAAGCGTGTGTGCATATTTGCGTATGTGTGTGTGTGTGTGAATACTGCACAAAATCATTTATTTCTATTTGTTTATTGCTATAGGTGTTATTGCTGCTGCTGTTATAGCTATATAAAGACATGTATTTTTAAAGATAACTTATTGTTGAAACTTCTTTGTATCATTATGGTGCCCAAGTTCCAGCATCATTTTTCTGCTATTATAACGGGTCCGTTTGGGTGTGAAAATGTTATTTTGATGTTAATTTTATCAAGCATATAAAGAATATGTGTGATACAATGTTTTCTCAAGTAAACTGGCACTGCAGAACATGGCAGAAATTATATGACCATATTCAAAATGATAATTTCCTCGCAGGACGGCACTACAAGAATAACTATGACGGAGATAATCCTCAGCTAATTATAATCGATGATTTAATGCGTGAAAGTAATTCTCAAATTGTAGACTTCGCAAAAGGTTCACACAATGTATAGGTACTTTTCCTGACGCAAAATCTGTATCATCAAGGTAAATGCCAGAAGGATATATCGCTTAACGAAAACTATATTGTTTATCTTAAAAATTCATAGGACAAGGCTCAAATGCAACATTTGGCGCGTCAGGTATATCCTGAAAACTCAAAATTTATTTAAGACGCGTATAATGACGCAACAACCGAACCGCATGAATATTAACAATTAGATTTAAAACTATCGACACCAGATCGATGCCGTTTTAAGAGAATGTCACGTGACAAACAGTTACTTATTTATCTACCAGCCAAGATGTATAAGTACAGTGATGCATATTTACCAGCGATTATTCTGTCAAATGACTAAAACAGTAATCAATCACGCAGATTATTTGTGTTCTCTGCATAAATTCAAACCAGATCATTATGTTTCTCTATTGGAAGTGCGATTAGTAAAAAAATTCATTGTTTGTGCGATTGTGTGTATAATATATTAAACGGTCAAGTTCCTGTAAATAAAATCAACGAGCACGTCTATCTCGTAACGAGCAAACCTTACGTAATCTTGTGCAAAAATGTGCTGACTGGAATAAAAGTAAACTAATTTTAATTCAAACTGGTGGAGCTCTATTGCCTAAATTACTTGCACCTATTATTACAGGAGGGCTAAGCAGTTTATTTGAAAATAACTATTTTATTCATTAATATGGAGCATGCGAAATAAATGGTTCTTATATCCTCGGAAACATTGCAGCGATTTCGAGTTCTTTTAATAACGACACTGATATAACTACAGAACTTGATAGAGATATGAAGAAAGTGATGGCTTCTGAAAAATGATCTAATCCTGATGAAAGGTCATTGTACCGGGAGACTTTGCAAAGATATTTACACTTTAAGAATCAATTACGTGAACCTATTACCATACCAATTACTGATTTAAAAAATGAAGACCTACAACAACAGCAGAAGCAGCAGCAGCTTCCAGAACCGTATAATACAAAATATATTTTTAGTTTGTTACCCTAAAATATCATAATAATGCGGCGCAATTGCTTCAAAGAGTGAAAGTTCTCTGAACCGGTATAACATGGGATGATAAAGGGATCGTTCAAATAAACGGTACTGTTATCGCAGATTCAAATAATACAGATTTGATAGGTGATATCCAGCGGTCTAGACCAAAACTTAATGCAACCGAGTGGTCCACCTTCACAATTTCATTAAAGGAAATTGACGTTTCCGGAGAATTAATCGGCAACCCGAATAGTAGGAGGTCTATGTACAGGAAGCCCGAATTAAGACGTATAAAATCAGTGGGAAAGAAATCAGAGCTAAGTTCTGATACGGCAAATGAATAGTATGGTGGTAATATATCGCAGAAAAAACAAACGTTCACATAAAGATGAATAGCCGCTTAGCTAGTATCTACTACGATCCGTCAAATGCAGCGGGTTTTTCGAGTGTCGCTAATAAATAAAATATTTTACGAAAGCAATCGCATACCGCAATACATACAGACAGATAAAGGGTCTGAATTTAAATCGAAATCGGTGAAAATTTTCTTTCGTCAAATCGGTGAACGATTTTATGTCACACAAAATCCTGATGTGAAAGAATGCCTTGTTGAACGGCCGAATAGAACTTTAAAGGCAAGAATGTAACGTTATTTCTCGCATAATAATACGTACCGTTATGTTGACGTATTAGCTAGTCTTACTACGGTATACAATAACACAAAGCATTCGGTAATAAAAATGGCACCGAAAAACTCAATTGATGAGAATATATTACAAGCATGGAGATCTCAGTATGGAAATGATATAGAAAATTAAAATATAAAACTAAAAATTATACCAGGCCAATTTGTTCGTATTTGCTAAACGAAAGAAACGTTTGAAAATGATTATCAGAGTAATTGGTCAGAGGAAATTTTTAAAATTACTCTCACAATAATACGAGTGGTTCCCGTTTATTGAATATTAGATTTAAATAATGAAGTCAATGAGGGTACATTTTATGAAACGGAATTTCAAAGGGTTTCGATTAAACCGAAAAAACCTCGTTTAAAATAGATAAAATAGTAGATAGTCGGGGCATAGGTGTCAGAAGGCAGGTGTTGGTTAAATGGAGAGGATAAAGTGTTAAATTTAACTCTTGGATATTAGCTTCAGAATTAAAGAATATATGAAGGATATCTATTTAACGCTACCAAGTAATAGTTATATGAACTATTTCCCAGAAAACAAAACATCAGATTTTGACACAATTACAAAGAAATATCAAGTTTAGTGGGGAAGAGTAGGAAGTGGTTGTATCTGTAATACAATATCCATTGACTTTCTCTCAAGAAGAGTAAAATTATTCAATATACTGGGACGTCGCTTAACCATCACAAAAACATATCCTCCTGCGGGCATTAATCCAGTTGCTGGGTTTAAAGACAATATGAAAGATCTCATTGATTACGTAAGCGAGTACATACCGCCAGAGGATTTTAAAAGAATGAGTTTTCGTACTCCAAGATTGGGGTCTGGACCAGCTTGGCAAAGTTTTTGACGTGTGGACCAGATACATTTAGACGTGGTATGGGATACCTTTTCTAGAATCCTGCAATGCAACGCTGAAGTATTTTCAGATAGAGATTTTGCTGTAGAAGTAACGAGAGTATCTATGCCTGTGGGCAGAAGGAATCCTGGTTTACCTGGGCACGCTTTGACACTTTTTGAGTCATGCAGACGTAAACATGGTATTGTAGAAATGCAGAACGAAGGTAATAACTCTTTACCACGAGCTCTTAGTGTTGCAGAAGCATGGCTCAAGAATAAAACCAAACTTTTTTGATATCGCTGCGGATCGCCGTGACATTCATGTTTCTTGTCTCTTGTGCTGCTTATTAAGGCGCGAGTTAATATTCCAATGTACGGAGGAGGTATTCCTGAAATTAAAGAATTTCAGCGGTATATTCACGAATACAATATTGTTGTGTACGAGTATCGTGGTTACGGTGCATTATAAGATGAAGGATCTAATGGAAAAAACCTTCCAAGACCTAATCTTCTTCACAGCGACAAGAATTTTTCTACGATTAATAGTTTGACAGCAGCAATTTCGTCAAACTATTTTTGCGAGCCATGTCATAAACCTTACCACCAACGAGGATGTCATCATTGCAGCAACATCTGTCTGCTTCTGTTGCTTCTATTCTCCGGCATGCATGAGACCATCTATTTTGTGTACAAAATGCAATAGACGTTTTATGGGTCAACTGTGCTATTACAAACACACTACATTTCTTTGTGCCCGTATACCCGCGTGCATAATATGTCTGAAAGTTTTCAAGAACTTTTTGCTCGCTGTGTCAGTGCTACAAAGCTGCTAAACATAAATGCTTTATCAAAAAAGATACAGATCCAGCAAAGAAACAAAATAATATGTTCATTTATTATGATTTTGAGACGCGTCAAGAGAAAGTTGTCAGGAAGGACAAGAAAAATGAAGTGAGTTTGTACGTCGTTCAAGAAGTATGTCCTACCTGCACCGATGTTGATGATTTGAGTGTTTGATGCAGTATGTGCGGGCTGCGACAACATGTTTTCAAAGACAACGCAATAAACAATCTGCCCATTTCATTAGCATCATTTGGTAAAGCCATGGATTTACCGCATACGGTGAAAAAAGGGTATTTTCCGCATTTATTTAATAAACTGGAAAACCTGTTCTATTACGGACCTAATCCGGCTGTTACATATTACGGTGTCGATAGTATGAGACATGAAAATCGAACTTGTTTCTAGAGTGGCACGCAAAACAACTGGAAGAAAATTATATATTTTTCGCAAGCAAAGAGAAATTATTGAATACTGTGTCTCTGATGTGGATTTTCTTCGTCGGGCTTGTGAACAATTTCGCAAAACTTTTAATGAAGACTGTAACGTGTGTCCTTTCAGTGAAGCTGTAACAATCGCTTCAGCATGTAATCGAGTGTTTCGGAGACAATACCTTAAGAGGGATACTATCGGTATAATTTCGCGAAATGGTTATAGGTTTGGAGAAAATCACTCTAGAACGTTACAATAGTGAAGAGTTTGCACGAGGCATCCGTATAGAGCACGTAGATTATTGTCGAGAAACGGTAGTCGAACCAGGCCTGAAAGTTGATAGCTGTTATGCGCCGGAAGAACTAGGTTTCGAGTTTATGTGCTGTTTCTGGCGCGCTTGTGACTTTTGCTACCGTACAGATCGAGACAAAAATTTATATAGCAATACGCAGGAAACATTAAACCTTGGCATTCAAAGAACCCATGAAAAGGTGCTAAAGATGCGTAATCGCGGATACACTGTTAAAGGTATTTGGAAGTGTGAGTTTAAACTACAAAGAGATAGAGATCTCAAATTTGTGTTGGATAATCACGCGCTTATAGATAATTTCCGTAAAGCCGTGTGACGCGTTTTTTTGCGGGCGTACAGGAAACGTTTCTCTGCACAAGAAGGCGTGGAAAAAATTTAATACGTAGACGTGTGTTCACCCTATCCATTTGTCTGTAAGTACGGTAAATATCCTGTGGGACATCTGTGCGTGCTTGTCGGTATCGAATGCCAGCAAGTGTTGGGCCCTGAGAATAACATTGACAGAGTTAAAGGTCTTATAAAATGTGTAGTTATTTCACCATATGACTTGTTTTACCCTGTGCTACCGCGAAAAGTTCATTACAAGCTTATGTTTGCCTTGTGTCGTACATTTTGCGATGAGTTGAATAAGAATGACTGTACACACACCATTGGTGAGAGTAAACTTATGGGGACATGGATGGCGGGCGTAATACGTCGTGCCGTTGAGCTTGGTTATAAAATACTCGAAGTATATGAAATTAGGCAGTATGAAATCACCATTTACGATAAAGTTCGATAGACGGGCGGTTTAATTGTGGAATTTATAAAATATTTTCCAAAAATGAAATCCAAATATGTAAAGTAAGAGGCGTCACCTTTAACTACAAACATTCTAAAACATTGAATTTTGACTGTTTGAAATGCATCATTCTACGAAAAACTGACGAAGTGGTAATTACGTCCGACAGCTTCAGGATTACGATGTATCATACTGTTGTTACACGGGCAGTAAATAAAGTGTTCAACATAAGCTTCATGAAACGTAGACTAGTGGATAATCTTAATTCTAAATCTTATGGATATAAGAGGCGTATGTAAGCGTGTGTGCATATTTGCGTATGTGTGTGTGTGTGTGAATACTGCACAAAATCATTTATTTCTATTTGTTTATTGCTATAGGTGTTATTGCTGCTGCTGTTATAGCTATATAAAGACATGTATTTTTAAAGATAACTTATTGTTGAAACTTCTTTGTATCATTATGGTGCCCAAGTTCCAGCATCATTTTTCTGCTATTAGAACGGGTCCGTTTGGGTGTGAAAATGTTATTTTGATGTTAATTTTATCAAGCATATAAAGAATATGTGTGATACAATGTTTTCTCAAGTAAACTGGCACTGCAGAACATGGCAGAAATTATATGACCATATTCAAAATGATAATTTCCTCGCAGGACGGCACTACAAGAATAACTATGACGGAGATAATCCTCAGCTAATTATAATCGATGATTTAATGCGTGAAAGTAATTCTCAAATTGTAGACTTCGCAAAAGGTTCACACAATGTATAGGTACTTTTCCTGACGCAAAATCTGTATCATCAAGGTAAATGCCAGAAGGATATATCGCTTAACGAAAACTATATTGTTTATCTTAAAAATTCATAGGACAAGGCTCAAATGCAACATTTGGCGCGTCAGGTGTATCCTGAAAACTCAAAATTTATTTAAGACGCGTATAATGACGCAACAACCGAACCGCATGAATATTAACAATTAGATTTAAAACTATCGACACCAGATCGATGCCGTTTTAAGAGAATGTCACGTGACAAACAGTTACTTATTTATCTACCAGCCAAGATGTATAAGTACAGTGATGCATATTTACCAGCGATTATTCTGTAAAATGACTAAAACAGTAATCAATCACGCAGATTATTTGTGTTCTCTGCATAAATTCAAACCAGATCATTATGTTTCTCTATTGGAAGTGCGATTAGTAAAAAAATTCATTGTTTGTGCGATTGTGTGTATAATATATTAAACGGTCAAGTTCCTGTAAATAAAATCAACGAGCACGTCTATCTCGTAACGAGCAAACCTTACGTAATCTTGTGCAAAAATGTGCTGACTGGAATAAAAGTAAACTAATTTTAATTCAAACTGGTGGAGCTCTATTGCCTAAATTACTTGCACCTATTATTACAGGAGGGCTAAGCAGTTTATTTGAAAATAACTATTTTATTCATTAATATGGAGCATGCGAAATAAATGGTTCTTATATCCTCGGAAACATTGCAGCGATTTCGAGTTCTTTTAATAACGACACTGATATAACTACAGAACTTGATAGAGATATGAAGAAAGTGATGGCTTCTGAAAAATGATCTAATCCTGATGAAAGGTCATTGTACCGGGAGACTTTGCAAAGATATTTACACTTTAAGAATCAATTACGTGAACCTATTACCATACCAATTACTGATTTAAAAAATGAAGACCTACAACAACAGCAGAAGCAGCAGCAGCTTCCAGAACCGTATAATACAAAATATATTTTAAGTTTGTTACCTTAAAATATCATAATAATGCGGCGCAATTGCTTCAAAGAGTGAAAGTTCTCTGAACCGGTATAACATGGGATGATAAAGGGATCGTTCAAATAAACGGTACTGTTATCGCAGATTCAAATAATACAGATTTGATAGGTGATATCCAGCGGTCTAGACCAAAACTTAATGCAACCGAGTGGTCCACCTTCACAATTTCATTAAAGGAAATTGACGTTTCCGGAGAATTAATCGGCAACCCGAATAGTAGGAGGTCTATGTACAGGAAGCCCGAATTAAGACGTATAAAATCAGTGGGAAAGAAATCAGAGCTAAGTTCTGATACGGCAAATGAATAGTATGGTGGTAATATATCGCAGAAAAAACAAACGTTCACATAAAGATGAATAGCCGCTTAGCTAGTATCTACTACGATCCGTCAAATGCAGCGGGTTTTTCGAGTGTCGCTAATAAATAAAATATTTTACGAAAGCAATCGCATACCGCAATACATACAGACAGATAAAGGGTCTGAATTTAAATCGAAATCGGTGAAAATTTTCTTTCGTCAAATCGGTGAACGATTTTATGTCACACAAAATCCTGATGTGAAAGAATGCCTTGTTGAACGGCCGAATAGAACTTTAAAGGCAAGAATGTAACGTTATTTCTCGCATAATAATACGTACCGTTATGTTGACGTATTAGCTAGTCTTACTACGGTATACAATAACACAAAGCATTCGGTAATAAAAATGGCACCGAAAAACTCAATTGATGAGAATATATTACAAGCATGGAGATCTCAGTATGGAAATGATATAGAAAATTAAAATATAAAACTAAAAATTATACCAGGCCAATTTGTTCGTATTTGCTAAACGAAAGAAACGTTTGAAAATGATTATCAGAGTAATTGGTCAGAGGAAATTTTTAAAATTATTCTCACAATAATACGAGTGGTTCCCGTTTATTGAATATTAGATTTAAATAATGAAGTCAATGAGGGTACATTTTATGAAACGGAATTTCAAAGGGTTTCGATTAAACCGAAAAAACCTCGTTTAAAATAGATAAAATAGTAGAAAGTCGGGGCATAGGTGTCAGAAGGCAGGTGTTGGTTAAATGGAGAGGATAAAGTGTTAAATTTAACTCTTGGATATTAGCTTCAGAATTAAAGAATATATGAAGGATATCTATTTAACGCTACCAAGTAATAGTTATATGAACTATTTCCCAGAAAACAAAACATCAAATTTTGACACAATTACAAAGAAATATCAAGTTTAGTGGGGAAGAGTAGGAAGTGGTTGTATCTGTAATACAATATCCATTGACTTTCTCTACCGTTAGCGAAGGTTCGAATCACGTGTTTGTGTCAAAACTTAAAAGAAAAAATAGCAAAAAAATATCCACCATCGGGAACTGCTAATGAATTTGAAAATAAAAACAAAAAATCTCCACCACCAGGTACTGTTAATGCAAAGGCATACGAAGAAATTATACAGAGTGCTACAATAAACGTAGAAAATTATGTATCGGTTTTTGATATCTTACAGAAGTTAAATGAAAGTGATATTCTTCGAAGAAATGAAATACAGTTCTCGCTTGATTTGAACCTGAAAAGAATTCAAGACTCATACACCGTCGACAAATTTCATTTTATTAAATTTTCACCAAGATTAATGCATCAGTTGGGATACTACCCGTCCGATGATATTACTAGTGAACCAATTGCAAAAGACCCTTACAATATTTTAGCGTGAATACCTTCGCCACTCTTCATTTACTGTGATATGATTGAACCGCAGTTTGTAAGCGATGTCGTGGCTCCGTTAATAAGAATCGTTAGCGTAGATATTCAAAATTATGTATATGGAGGAAATAAGTCGGTTATTTATACCCAACCGCACCATGTTCCTCTCTTGAGAACAGAGTTTGATCGCATTGAAATTGATATAAGGACAGACATGGGTAGCGCTGCATCATTTGAAACGGGTACATTGTGTGTGATACTTCACTTTCGACGACGTAAATAACATTTTAAAAAATGAGTGGCTGTCCATATCAAATTTATTATAATCGACAAGCAGGTTCTGGTATAGGAACAGTTGTATACAAAGGGGCTGCTTTCCAGAATGAACACGGGCTGGGAAGTTTCTTCAATGGTTTATTCAGACGAATTATGCCGTTGATAAAAAAAGGGCTGGTAGCTGTTGGACGGGAAGCAGTTAGTACTGGATTAGATTTTCTCGGAGATCTAAAGAAGCGTTCCAGAAACGTTTATCCGAAGCAAAGAATAACTTGAAACGCAAAGTTGTAGAAAAAGTGGATACACTTCTTTTCGGTGCAGGACGTATAAAGAAGCGAATGAAAAAAAAAACGTCTTTATTCGGGACCATCACTCAGTCTTGGACTTTATATAAAACTCGTGATACTTTTAATTAAAAATGGCTGTTTTACATACTCAGTCTTGTGAATGTGTCAAGTCTGAATTAGACGTCTTCGCATTGCCTCCGACACAAATCAGCATAAAATTCGGACAATAGATTAACTATAAACCTTTGTCGTCTCTTACCGACGACTCACCCATTGAATGCATTTTACCTGGCCATGGTGATCAGTACATAGATTTGTTACAAACAATGTTGTATTTAAACGCAAAAATAGTGAAACATGAACATGAAGATCTAACAGACCCCGATATCGTGGCACCCGTGAATAATTGGATGCATTCGTTATTCAGTCAGGTGGATGTATATCTCAATCAAAATCTTGTATCACCGCCCAGCAATACGCATGCATATCGTTCATATAAAGTAACTCTACTCAATTATGGTCAGGAAGCTAAAAAATCGCATCTTACATCGAGTTTATAAAGTATTTGAAAAACGTAAAAACATTGCTGTGAAACGTAAAAATATAGATATGTTGGGAAATTTACATGTTGATTTATTTAATCAAGAAATGTTTCTGATCAATGGCTTAAAAATGAGAGTTAGACTCATCCGTTCAATCGATAGTTTTAAACTTATTTCCGACACGGCCAATTATAAGGTTCAAATAAATGAAGCAACACTTTTGGTGCAGCGTATGGATATAAACCCTATCGTATTACTAGCCCTTTATAAAACGCTCGAGATGTCAACAGCTAAATATCCGATTACGTGTGCTTATTGCAAGGCTATTACTATCCCGTCCGGAGTCCAGAGAAAATTTCTGGATAACATATTTCTTGGTCAGTTACTAAAGATGTGTTTTCGATTTTGTGTCAAATTCCGCATTCAACGGCGAATACAGATCAAACCCCTTCAATTTTCAACATTACAATATAAATAATCTATCGATATGTCTAAATGGACAGCAGATTCCTTTTAAACCGTTACAACCGAATTTTAAAGATAGAAAAACATACCTACAAATGTATAACACTGTTTTCTCCGGCACTGCCATTCACTTCTCTAACGAGGGCAATGCGATAACCAGAGGAGACTATCCTGATGGATTCTGTCTAGCCGCATTCGATTTAACACCGGACATCTCTGCTTACACAATGTCACATTGGAACTTGACGCGACACGGTTCGTTACATTTTGAAGTTTGTTTTGAAACAGCGTTAACGCGAACCATAAATTGTATTACTTACGCAGAATTTGACAATATTATAGAAATAGATAAAAATAGAAATGTTATTGTAGACTATGGTAGTTAAAGTGCTTTTTTTTTCTAATAAATATATAGATAAAATAATTTTCTTATTAGTTGCTCTTCTACCTTTAAGCAGAATGGGTGATTTTTAAGGTGTTCATGGTGTTGATAAAGAATTTTTTATTAAAACATTAGCACTTAAACCGTTGGACAATGAGTTTTTTCATTACTTTTTGCTTAAACCTCCGTGCAGTGAACATACATTTAATCAAAAAGCAGTTTCTTCAAAAAACTGCATAAAACATAATTATCACGGGCTAGAGTAGCATCATGGTTTAGTTGATTATTCACATCTTCACACCCTTTTAGAGGAAATAATAACGTGCGACACTAAAGACGTATTTCTGAAAGGTCTAAAGAAGAAAAAAATTCTTGAAAAATTGTTAAATTGCGAAAATGTTAAAGATATCTTGCCAATTTCATATAACTAAATGTATTATACCAGGTTCACATAGACACAAGATATGTACTGCAGAAAACGTATTGCATCTCAGAAACTGGTACAATATCAATTGCAGAGATGAATGAGGGTTATATCAAGAAAATTCGCTGGAATCACTTCCGTCATATCGCACACTATGGAGTCTATGCTGCCAATAGACTGCCTCAAAAAGTGAACTACCCATGTGCAATCATTGTTAATACCGATCCAGATACCCTACCTGGATCGCACTGGTTCGCCATTTTTATCGGTCACGAAGGAAGAGGCATGTATTTTCACAGTTATCAAAGACCGCCTCGGTATGTGCATCATTTGAATTTCATAAGGAGAAACACACAAATCTGAACGTATAATTCAATTTTATTGCAAGACATGTATTCCACTGTATGCGGCCAATACTGTTTATTATTTATATTATTTCAAATAAAAGGACATACACGTAAATTTGTTTAAATTTTGCAATAATAATAAGTTGAAAAATGATAAATATGCTGAGAGATTATTCGAATGCTATTTTTCTGTAAACTGTTATAAAAATTTGTGAACTTATCATATTGTAATCAAGTCAAAATATGTTAAATATAATTTTTAATATTAATATTTACAACTTAAAATTAATTCTATATCTATATAACTAACCTATTTGCACTATTGAATCTTCCTGAGGGGATGGGAGTGTCAGCCGTCAAGAAGTGCGGAAAAGGACAGGTTCAAACAAGATATCTCATTAATCAGTAGGACAATAACATAGGTCCACAAAGAAGTCGGATGTAAGGGTACCTTTTTTTGTCTGACACAACGGGCAGCTATACATTTGGACAGGTAAAAACATTGGACAGTAATAATGGTGACTGCCCGCAAAGGGCGCCGACAAAAGCAAAACAATGACATATTTATTGCCCCGACAGGTCTGGTACCGAGGGAAATGGGCCTTTCCTTTGTTTGAGCCCGACATATTTATTAGAGTGCAGGTCATTAATCAAAAAAGTTCGGACACAGGTGCATTTCTAAGAAAACAAGAGCACAGGTGCATCACAATTCTGGGGCGAAACCCGCTGACAACTCTACTGACACACCTAAAGGTACTATAATATGATGCTACTGGGTAATCCGTTGACAAAAATGCCGGCGAGACATCTGGTTTACAGTCAAACAGTGTTCACCCTCGGTGGGCAATCCTGCAGGTAGTACAATAAGAAACTACTAAGTAATCATTTGGCGGAAATGCCGGCAAGACACCTGGAGAACAATTAAACAGTATTTACACTTGGTGGACACACCTGTAGATACTACAGTAAGAAACTACTAGCTAATCTCTTTACGGAAATATCTATTGGAGTATAGGTAAATACATGAGTAAAACAAAGACAAAATACTAAGCCGATTTACGGTTTTCACTAGATAATGGACTAATAAATTTGGCAGAGCCTAGTTCTTTTGGTCGATGATCTGACTTCAACAATTTTCAAAAAAAATTTTATCGGCCGGGCTCGAAACACAGCCGTAGGCATTAATTTTTTTCTCATCACAAATATCTTTATTATTGAAGATTTTTTAATAAATTATATACATACTTTAAATAATGTTCGACTGACATGGTTGGTTTTGTTAGAACTCACATGGGGAGTGTATATCTTTGCTTGAGTGTTATTGCGTTGTGGGCTTTAAAACTTTGTGTTATTATTTCTGTTACAAATTATAATTTTCTTATACAACGTGTTAGGATTGTGTTTATGGGAAAGGGGGTAAAAACCCATTTAACTTCACATGAAATATTTTATTAAAACTTAAAACTAGCCGAACTAAATTAAAATTAACATTTCCACTGATGATAGATGTATACTTGTTGTGTATGAGATATGTATTCTTTTGTGTAGTGTTGTGTCGCGTTGTGAGGGTTTGTCAGGTGTTCTGCTCATGGATCACCTCTAGAAATATGGGAAGGGCTTGGTAGGGAACTAGTGTATGAGTTAACGTGTAGTGTCGTTGTCGCGAATATGTGTGATGTTTTTTATAAGTGCGTTTTAGTTGAGTAGTGTGTTTTTTATAAAATTTTTGCGTTGTGTCTTGAATGTATGGTATGTTACTGACTTAGTGTAGTTGTGAAGTGCGACTGTACCTTCCAGAGCTGGTCGCTATTCGTAGGAATTTATTTTGGAAACGTTACAATTGTAGTATGGTGGTGTTTGCTGCATTACACCAAACTGTGGCTGCGTACATGATGATGGGACGGATGATTGATGTGCATTTGAGTATTTCGTTTTTTATAGATAGGAGCTGTTCTTTACTAGGGGAGGGTACATGTTGCTAATGACGGCGCGTGCTTTGTTAGATGCATGTGTGATGTGCGGGCCGTGTCTTAGTGTACTGTGTAACTGTATTAAGAGGTATTTCACTGTGCTTGGGAGTGTGATGTTTTGATTGTGTATTACAAGTGGGGTTACTATTCTGTTGTTTGTGAATTTACATGCGAAGACTATGATTTCGGTTTTGTTGGCATTTATGTTTATTTTTTATTTCATCCAGTATGTTTCTAATTTGATTATGTGTAATTGTATTTATTTAGTGGCTACTTGGGCGTAGATGTGCATAAATCGCGTTTCGTTAGCGTATTGTTTTGTGTGTATATTTGGGAACGTTGGGATATTGCTTATGAACAGGTTGAACAATTTGGGGCCCAGGACGCTGCCTTGAGAGATACCTGCTACAATAGGTTTAGGGTTAGATAAGGAGTTGTTAATTTAGTGCGCATTGATCGAATTTAAAGGTACGAGTATAGCAGTTTGGTTAAAGTATGAGGGATTCGGAAGGATATAAGTTTGGCCATAAGCCCTACTGCCCAGACCGTGTCGAAGGCTTTTTCATTGTCCAGTAGGGCTATGAGCATTATTTTATATTGGTTGAATTGGGTCGCGATATCGGTTGCAATCCTGCATACCTGATGCACCGAGAAATATCTGGCTCGGAAGCCAAACTGGTGATCAGGTGTGAGTTTTTGTCTTGTGTTCATATCGTCGACCCTGGAGAGGGTAAACAGTTCTGTTAGTTTGGATAATGTGCCTAGTACACTTATATGACGATAACTAATAGGGAGATCAGGACTTTTTCTTGGTATCAGAATTAGATGAACTATAGCAGTTTTGTAGGCCGCTGGGAAGTGGTGAAGTTTGATTTTTGAATTTATGATGTAATGCAGTTGGACGTTGGATTTTTTGGATAGGTTTATTACTAAAAGATTATCAGTTCGGACTAAGCCAAGGAACTTGCGATTGTGTGGTGTTTTGATTATTTTGGTAAATTCGTATGGGGTGGTAAGGAATCTGGGCAGCGTTTTGGTGTCATAGTAATGCGAGGTGTTTAAATAGTGTAGTTTTTCTTGTATTATTTTACTTTGTGACGGTGAGATTGGGGTGTGTGCTTAGTGTATTTGTTCAAATGTGTTAGCAACTATTTCTGCTTTGTCTTCCTCACTTATAGCTGTTAAATTATTTTGTGTAAATTTGAAATTCTTTTGAGTAGTTTTTTAAGTGTTTTTGTCAGCCGTCAGAGGGAGTCGTCATTTGGGTGGAGGGCGGAGAGTTCTACGGACCATGTATTGTTTTTGTGTTCTTTTATTTTATTTCTTTTGATTTGCGAGCCGTAGTCGACTACTCAGTCGCGTCGCTACGGCTTACTTATAATAATACAAATCTCTACATTATTTGTACGATGTTCTTTTACAATTAGTATAGCACACTTCGTCACAGTGTATAATTGGTATTTCACCTTTTTCTTAACTTAGAATTATTGTAAAATCTAAATAATTTACCTTTACAATACTGATTTTATTTAAATATAAATAAAATTTTGCATTTTAAACTTATTATTTGTTTTATCAATTGTACGATCTATTTGTGTAAAATACTGTGAAAGTAATTACATTTTAATGGTTTGTACAAGGTAATGCATCAATGGCGTGTTTTTATTGACTATCTATACGTATACATATTTACGTATATATAAAAAACCTCTATTCTCAGTCAAATATTTGTGATATATACCGAAGGTAACTAATTAAAGCTGCCGAAGATTTCGGTCATGAAACTAATATTGGCACCCATTTTACTAGAGCTTATGGTAAGTTTACCTTTTTCTAAAAATTTAAGTTTGAAATTCATTTAATATTCTTCTTATTATCTAATTCATTTCAAATTTGACGAATGTTTTACTAAGAAAGTATCTAGTTATATTCGTAGATAATTAACATCAAGTTTATTCCTATCAAATAGGCTTACAAATTTCTATTTACATGTTCTTACGTCTAGACAAGTTCTCGCTATTCGGTTTAATTATCACACACTCTCTTCGTTTCATCAAATTCCTAACAAACTTATATTCTTATTCTGAGTGCCAACTAATATTTATCCATTTAATCCGAGAACAGCTTCGTGTTCTCGTACCATTAATGTCGCCCACATATATATGTGGTTAATTTTTTATTCAGCTTATTTAAAACATGACCTCAGCATCTTTTTTGAGTCTCACCTAGTTAATGTACATTTTTACAAGATCTCACTGCTCATGTACCCGCGTTTACCGCTTAATATCTGTCATAAAAGTTTACAATAATGCTCCAAATTTTCATCTTTACAGTGGTCATACTATATATTCTTCCCAACCCAGCTTTCACTACTATAGATCACCAGTAGCGCCAGTACACCATTGAAATTGCAAAATTTTGTATCCCGTATAAATTTATAAACGTCCCACAAATATTGATAACATTCAAAAAATTTGCAACCAAAAGAAACATTTCTCTGTATCTCACAATCACACTTTGCATCATATGTAAATCATATTAACTAGTAAGTCGGTCAGTAGATAATACTTTTTGAATATATGCATGTATATATAAATTATATAACCAACAACTGTGCAGCATCAGCAATATATCAGACACACTGTACTTTTCCATAACATGAGACATATGTAACAAAACACAAGCTTTAACATAGAAATAAGCCAGAAAGGCAGAAAGTGTAGAACTCTTGTAAAAACAAGTCGCATTGTAACCTTGCTTATATATAAAATAAATTTTTAAAAATCAAACTCTCCGAGTCGTTGATTTATTTGGGGCAGTCGGTAGGATGCCAAAAAGATTTTAACTACGAATAATCTCAAAACGCGAGTTCTATTTCGATTAAAAGTTAAAACCGTCACTTTTAAGTGTTAAATACGGCATCAAAAGAATAGCCAGACTCCGAGTGCAAGAAATCCGAAATCTCACTACGACTCTTGATGAGATCAATTCGTTTAAGATTTCTCACTTAATATCGAAGCAATACGATTTTGACTTAACCAGTGTCTAATCGACACAAATCGACAAGATTCTACCGCAACTCTCCGGCGAAGAAAGGCAAATCATATCGTCGTCATCTTAGAAACACCAGATCCGGTCCATCCACGGCAACACGATCAACGGTACATCAACACATCAGCTGCATCGAGACCACCCATCCGATCAGATCAATCAACCCCACCCTCAACCAATAATGAAATTGGCGATCACCAATCTCATATTAATAATACTGTAAGTTATAATTTTGCATAAGCTGTTCTGATTGTTGAACGAATCACTGTTAGTTCAAATTAACGCAAGAAGTCGAATCACTGATATATATTAACGTAACTCGAGCGAATCACTGTCTAATATTATTAACGTAACAACAAACAAGCATAGAAAAATATATTTTTTCAACAATCAAATTTGTATCACTACACATATAAATATTAAGATCAATATCTAACACTACACAACAATGGCCACACCTACACAAATAATTCAACCACCCCTAATTAGTACCATTCCAAAAATTCCATCCGACATTAAAGAATTAATTGAAATTATTCCCGAATATGATGGAAGTACGGGCACGTTATCGCATTTCATCACAATTTGTGACGAAATTCTTGACATTATAAATAATCAAAATTTATCCCAACTTACCAAAGGAATAATACTTTATACAATCAGAAAAAAAATTATAAGAGAATCTAACGCTAAATTAGCAACTAAAACATACACCGACTGGACTTCCTTAAAAAAATTTTTAGTTGGAGAATATGGAGATAAAAGAAACGAAGTTCATTTCTTAACTGAATTATCCCACTTAGAACAAAAATCTAACGAAGATATTTTTGCATATTTCCATAAATATGAAGATATCTTTAACAGACTTATAGGCCTATTAATGTTAAACTTTGGTACCGGTTTCGAAAATTTAGGAATATTTATGACAACATACGCTGCTCATAATTTCATAATTAATTGTAAAGAACCATACTGAAGCAAACTTGCGGCCAGAAATCCAAAATCATTAAGCGACGTTCAGAGTTTAATAAACAACGACTTCCAATATATTCACACTAGTATAAACAAAAATAATTTTGAAAAACTAAAAATAAACCAACCAACACCCACATACAAACCGAACACTCAATAACAAACCCCACATCGATCCCCAATGGTTCGATACTCTCAACCACAAAATTTCCCCAGTTCAAATTTTAAACCTAAGCCCAACTACCCACAACAACAAAGAAATACTTATCCGCAACCCATGTCGATTAGTACAAACACATTTCGACCACAAATGAAAAAAGTTCGAGAAGACCTACAATTACTCGAACATGACATCGAACCCTCTCACGAAATTGACTTAGAAAACGCTGAACAAACAGATAACGAAAATTTTGAATATTCTACCACAGAACCAGAAATAGACAATGAAAATGTTTGCAAGAAAATTTGAATCCTTGGCCAACTATACCTCAAAACTACCATTCATTCAATTTAAAAATTTGCTGAATTTTAATAGACACTGGATCATCTGAAAATTTTATAAGCCAAATATTTGTAGACGAAAATAAAAATAAATTCAAAATATATCCCGAATATTTTCAAATTCAAACAGCCAATGCCATCTCTCATGGAAATTATTATACTTTTGCAGAACTATTTAATGTAAAATTAAAATAGAAATTATATTATTACTATTCAACGAATTCACGTTAAGGTACATGCTAAGAATAATTTTAAGCAGTTGAAAAAGTAACGGATACGGCAGGACTCGAACCCGGGACCATCGGTTTCGCGCCGATCATTCATTTCATTTTCAATGTTCTTTATTGTTTTTATTTTAGTACATTAATTTTCTTATAAACTAATGTTTGGACAACATGGTTGGTTTTGTCAGAGCTCCTACTCACATGGGGAGTGTATATCTGTGTATGTGTGTAATTGCGTTGTGCGCTTAAACATTGTGTGATTGTCTTTGTTATAATTTTTATTTTAATTTGTGTATTGGGATTGTAATTTGTGGGAAAGGAGGTACCAAAAACCCATTTAAATATTTTACATAATGAAAATTATTTTTGTTAAAACTTACAAACTAACTTAACTAATTTAAAATCACTTATATTTTATATAACAAAACATTATGGATGATTGATGGTACATTTTTGTGTGTGTGAGAGATGTTTTGTTTGTGTTCTGTTGTGTAAGGTATCGTTGTATGTTAGGTGTTCTGCTCATGAAACTCCTCATGAAATATGGGCAAGTCTTGGTAGGGAAGCTTGTGTTTGAGTCTACATGTGGTGTTGTTGTCGCGAATTTGTGTGATGTTTCTTATAAGTGGATTTGAATTAAATTGTGTGTTTTTTTAAAATTTTTGTGATGTGTCTTGGATGTAATCACGGATGTAAGGTATGTTTGTGTAATTGTGTTATGCGTGTGTATCTTCCAGAGCTGGTCACCAGGCGAAGACATTTATTTTGCAGGCGTTGCAGTGGTAGAGTGGTGGTGACCGGTGCGTTACACCAGACCGGAGCCGCATACATGATGATGGGGCGAATGATTGATGTATAAATAAGGAATTTATTTTTTACAGTTAGGGAGCTATTTTTAACAAGGAGAGGATAAAGGTTGCGAATTACGGCTGATGCTTTGTATATTGCGTGTTTAATATGTTGGTTGTGTCTTAGTGTTCTGTATAAGTGTATTCCCAGGTATTTTACTTTGTTTATAGGTGTGATTTTTTGTTTGTGTATTTCGAGTGGTGTGAATAATCTGGTGTGTGTGAATTTACGTGTAAAGACTATGGTTTCGGTTTTGTTTGTGTTTATTTTTATTTTCCACATGTCCCAGTAGTGTTCTAATATATTTATGTGTATTTGTGTTTGTTTTGTAGCTACTTGGGTGCTGAAAGAGTGTGAGTATATTGCTGTGTCGTCTGCGTATTGGGCTGTGTGTGTATTCGGGAATGTGGGGATGTCACTAATGTACAGGTTAAAGAGTTTAGGACCAAGGACGCTGCCTTGTGGAATTCCTGCTACAATGGATTTACGGTTTGAGAGGGAATTATTAATTTTGATTGCGAAGGATCGGTTTGTGAGGTAAGAGTAGATCAGTTTGGTTAAAGTGGGAGGGAATTGGAAGGAGATAAGTTTGGTCACGAGTCCTACTGTCCAGACCGTATCGAAGGCTTTTTCGATGTCCAGTAGGGTCATGACTGTGACCTTATTTTTATTGAATTGGGTCGCGATATCGGTTGCAATCCTGCACATCTGCTGCACCGTGCAATGCCCGGCTCTGAAGCCAAACTGGATCAGGTGTGAGTTTTTGTCCTGTGTCGCTATCGTCGACCCGGGAGAGGATGGTCTTGTGGGTGAGCTTGGATAGGGTGTTTAAAAGGCTTATAGGGCGATAACTTGTGGGTGCGGATGAGACATTATTTGGTTTTAGGATTGGGTGGACAGTAGCAGTTTTCCAGGCAGCAGGGAAGTGGTGCAGTTTGATTATGGAATTTATTATGTAGTGGAGTTGGATGATGGATTTTCTTGAGAGATTTTTCAGGATTCGGTTTTCTATTTGGTCGGGGCCAGGAGCTTTGCGGTTGGGTAGGATTTTAATTACTTTGGTTAACTCGGATGGGGTAGTAAGGAGTCTGGCCAGCGTTTTGGTGTCAGTGTGATGTGGTGTGTTTAAATATTGTAGTGTGTCTTGTGTGATTTTATCTTGTGTGGGGGTGTTTGGCGTGTGTGTTACGTGTATTTGTTCAAAAGTGTTAGCTATCATCTCTGACTCGTCCTCCTGTTATGTTATTGTGTGTGAGAGTAGGTATTCTGGTGTAAGGTTTTTTGAGTGTGGTGTTGTTGTTGTTGTCGTTGTCGTTGTCGTTGTCGTTGTCGTTGTCGTTGTCGTTGTCGTTGTCGTTGTCGTTGTCGTTGTCGTTGTCGTTGTCGTTGTCGTTGTCGTTGTCGTTGTCGTTGTCGTTGTCGTTGTCGTTGTCGTTGTCGTTGTCGTTGTCGTTGTCGTTGTCGTTGTCGTTGTCGTTGTCGTTGTCGTTGTCGTTGTCGTTGTCGTTGTCGTTGTCGTTGTCGTTGTCGTTGTCGTTGTCGTTGTCGTTGTCGTTGTCGTTGTCGTTGTCGTTGTCGTTGTCGTTGTCGTTGTCGTTGTCGTTGTCGTTGTCGTTGTCGTTGTCGTTGTCGTTGTCGTTGTCGTTGTCGTTGTCGTTGTCGTTGTCGTTGTCGTTGTCGTTGTCGTTGTCGTTGTCGTTGTCGTTGTCGTTGTCGTTGTCGTTGTCGTTGTCGTTGTCGTTGTCGTTGTCGTTGTCGTTGTCGTTGTCGTTGTCGTTGTCGTTGTCGTTGTCGTTGTCGTTGTCGTTGTCGTTGTCGTTGTCGTTGTCGTTGTCGTTGTCGTTGTCGTTGTCGTTGTCGTTGTCGTTGTCGTTGTCGTTGTCGTTGTCGTTGTCGTTGTCGTTGTCGTTGTCGTTGTCGTTGTCGTTGTCGTTGTCGTTGTCGTTGTCGTTGTCGTTGTCGTTGTCGTTGTCGTTGTCGTTGTCGTTGTCGTTGTCGTTGTCGTTGTCGTTGTCGTTGTCGTTGTCGTTGTCGTTGTCGTTGTCGTTGTCGTTGTCGTTGTCGTTGTCGTTGTCGTTGTCGTTGTCGTTGTCGTTGTCGTTGTCGTTGTCGTTGTCGTTGTCGTTGTCGTTGTCGTTGTCGTTGTCGTTGTCGTTGTCGTTGTCGTTGTCGTTGTCGTTGTCGTTGTCGTTGTCGTTGTCGTTGTCGTTGTCGTTGTCGTTGTCGTTGTCGTTGTCGTTGTCGTTGTCGTTGTCGTTGTCGTTGTCGTTGTCGTTGTCGTTGTCGTTGTCGTTGTCGTTGTCGTTGTCGTTGTCGTTGTCGTTGTCGTTGTCGTTGTCGTTGTCGTTGTCGTTGTCGTTGTCGTTGTCGTTGTCGTTGTCGTTGTCGTTGTCGTTGTCGTTGTCGTTGTCGTTGTCGTTGTCGTTGTCGTTGTCGTTGTCGTTGTCGTTGTCGTTGTCGTTGTCGTTGTCGTTGTCGTTGTCGTTGTCGTTGTCGTTGTCGTTGTCGTTGTCGTTGTCGTTGTCGTTGTCGTTGTCGTTGTCGTTGTCGTTGTCGTTGTCGTTGTCGTTGTCGTTGTCGTTGTCGTTGTCGTTGTCGTTGTCGTTGTCGTTGTCGTTGTCGTTGTCGTTGTCGTTGTCGTTGTCGTTGTCGTTGTCGTTGTCGTTGTCGTTGTCGTTGTCGTTGTCGTTGTCGTTGTCGTTGTCGTTGTCGTTGTCGTTGTCGTTGTCGTTGTCGTTGTCGTTGTCGTTGTCGTTGTCGTTGTCGTTGTCGTTGTCGTTGTCGTTGTCGTTGTCGTTGTCGTTGTCGTTGTCGTTGTCGTTGTCGTTGTCGTTGTCGTTGTCGTTGTCGTTGTCGTTGTCGTTGTCGTTGTCGTTGTCGTTGTCGTTGTCGTTGTCGTTGTCGTTGTCGTTGTCGTTGTCGTTGTCGTTGTCGTTGTCGTTGTCGTTGTCGTTGTCGTTGTCGTTGTCGTTGTCGTTGTCGTTGTCGTTGTCGTTGTCGTTGTCGTTGTCGTTGTCGTTGTCGTTGTCGTTGTCGTTGTCGTTGTCGTTGTCGTTGTCGTTGTCGTTGTCGTTGTCGTTGTCGTTGTCGTTGTCGTTGTCGTTGTCGTTGTCGTTGTCGTTGTCGTTGTCGTTGTCGTTGTCGTTGTCGTTGTCGTTGTCGTTGTCGTTGTCGTTGTCGTTGTCGTTGTCGTTGTCGTTGTCGTTGTCGTTGTCGTTGTCGTTGTCGTTGTCGTTGTCGTTGTCGTTGTCGTTGTCGTTGTCGTTGTCGTTGTCGTTGTCGTTGTCGTTGTCGTTGTCGTTGTCGTTGTCGTTGTCGTTGTCGTTGTCGTTGTCGTTGTCGTTGTCGTTGTCGTTGTCGTTGTCGTTGTCGTTGTCGTTGTCGTTGTCGTTGTTGTTGTTGTTGTTGTTGTTGTTGTTGTTGTTGTTGTTGTTGTTGTTGTTGTTGTTGTTGTTGTTGTTGTTGTTGTTGTTGTTGTTGTTGTTGTTGTTGTTGTTGTTGTTGTTGTTGTTGTTGTTGTTGTTGTTGTTGTTGTTGTTGTTGTTGTTGTTGTTGTTGTTGTTGTTGTTGTTGTTGTTGTTGTTGTTGTTGTTGTTGTTGTTGTTGTTGTTGTTGTTGTTGTTGTTGTTGTTGTTGTTGTTGTTGTTGTTGTTGTTGTTGTTGTTGTTGTTGTTGTTGTTGTTGTTGATAGAGTTTGTTTCGGATAGGAAGGAGGGGAAAATCCCTATTTGATGGCAGGGTTTGTAGGGTGCTTTGGTTATTCCAGTAATTTCTGGGAATCGGGGCATCGGTGGCATTTGGGAGGTGGGATAAGTCTCTTGGGTTTGTTCGTTTCCATTTGTTTTAGTTTTAGCAGATAGGTGGGACTTTCAGAAAAGTTGGCTGGGTCCGGGCCTGCACAGTTTGCACATGTCGCTGGTGTCTCTCTAGATTTGACGCACGTTTGAGTCATGTGGCCCTGTGCACACTTCAAGCATTTCGGGCGGAGCCTACTGTTAGCTGTAGCGTGGCCCCACTGCTGGCAGCGATGGCATTGAATTATTGCATTTTTGTTGATGTGTCGCTCCCACTCTACCTTGATGTGGTATATGTATTTTGTGTTAGAGTTCGTGTTTAAATTTTTAAGTGTATGTGTATTGCTTGTAGTGATTAGGTAGAGGGGGCGTTTGGTGTTGCGCATGCGGAAGGTCTTGAATGCATCGACGCCGAGTCTGCGTAGCTCTTCCAGCAGCTCAGCTGGTTCTGGAGCAGAGTCAGGGCCTCTAAGTACGAATCCGTGTGTTTTTGTCTGTTTGTTTGTGTAAGTGTAGTATTGGAAGTCATTGTCTAGATTCATTTCCTTAATAAGGTTTTGTCTGTCAGTCTCTTTATGTATGTATATGTTAGTGTTGTGGTTGGTATATTTAATGGTACATTTAATGTGGTAGTGGTAATGCCGTTCTTGGCAACTCTTTAAATAAATGCGGAGAGGTCGTTTCCGTTGATGGGGTCTGCTGGTATGATTATGGGTGGCGGGGGGCGTTGTGTTTTAGTTTGTTCTTCTTCCGGTTCATCTTCACTCTCCGAGTCGTCGTTGTCCGTTAGCACATGGAATTTATTAGTTAAATGTGTGGGTGGGGTTGTTTTTGTACGGGGTTTTGTGGTTTTCCGTGGGATTTTGTAGTTTCGTTCATCCGTCGAAGCTTCCTCTCTTGGACGTACCTGTGCCTTGGGGGCAAATAATTTGCTTACCCTGAAGGTTTGGTTAGCGCGGCCTTGTGGGTTAGGGGGATCGTCTTCCTCCATCGGGACAATAGTCTCCTCGCTCGAGTCGAGGTCTATTTCTGGGAATGGTTCCTGGCTGGAGAAGTCAAATGAGACCGGAAGATTCTCAAGTGATGACTATGGGGTTGGTGAGTCCACTATGGCGTGCTCAGTAGGGTTGGTGTAGAAGGTTTTCTTAATGTTCCTTGTTATAAGGGCCAAGTTGGTTCGGAACACACTATTTGTGTCGTTGAACTCAAATAGTTCGTTTTCGTTTGTTAATAACAAACTAAAACGGCACTATACTTGTTTATAACAAATAAATAAAGAATATCTACTCTGCACACACTGTTGGTATAGTAAAATACGTTCACACTGTATGAAGTTAAGACTCCGACTCTCGCGCCGATCGCTCTAACCAACTCAGCTACGCATCCACTGACCACAACCGTCCCTTTTTCAACTGCTTCAAATGCCAAGTGTTAACAAATACGTTCGAAGACTTCACACTGTGATATTGACAACGAATAATTGTAACGTAGGCTACTAGGTACGGAAACCCGCACATTACATGAAATAGAAATTAATTTCTATTTCATGTACTGTGCGGGTTTCCGTACCTAGTAGCCTACGTTACAATTATTCGTTCTCAATACCACAGTGTGAAGTCTTCGAACGTATTTTTTAACACTTGGCATTTGAAGCAGTTGAAAAAGGGACGGTTGTGGTCAGTGGATGCGTAGCTGAGTTGGTTAGAGCGATCGGCGTGAAACCGATGGTCGCGGGTTCGAGTCCTGCCGTATCCGTTACTTTTTCAACTGCTTAAAATTATTCTTAAAATTAAAATGTTACATTTATGAATTTCACAAAGATTTCAATATTGTAATAGGTAACTCTGGTTTAAGGTTATTACTAGCAATCATAGACTACCCTAATGAAACGATTAGATTATTAAATAAACATAAGTTCAAATTTAGTTACTTCCACCAAAATAATTTGGAATTAAATTTTCACGAAGCTTGCGATAAACTTAATCTCAGAACAGAACATCTAAGCGATATGGGAATTAACCACTTAAATAAATTGATAAAAGAATTTCAAGATTTAACTATTTCCGAAAATCAAAATCTCACCTTCACTAACAAAATCAAACATAAAATTAATACACTAGACGAAACACCCGTATATCAAAGATCTTATAAATACCCTATAATTTATAAGGATGAAGTAAATTCTCAAATTAATAAATTGCTAGATGACAAAATAATTAGACATTCATATTCACCTTGGAGTAGTCCAATTTGGATTGTACCCAAAAAGCAAGACGCCTCAGGAAAAGAAAAATTTAGAATGGTGATAGATTATAGGAAATTAAACTCCAAAACAATAGACGACAAATTTCCCATTCCTGATATAACAGAAATTCTTGACAAACTAGGAAAATCGAACTATTTTACGACTATTGACTTAATCAGCGGTTTTCGTCATAGAGAAAAGGATCACGGTTATATAGAGAAAACAGCCTTCTCCACAGACCAGGGTCATTTTGAATTCCTCAGAATGCCTTTTTGGTTGAAAAATGCCCCAAGTACATTTCAAAGGCTAATGAACTTCGTGCTCAATGATCTGATAAATAAAATATGTTTTGTCTACCTAGATGACATTATTATATTAGAAACCTCCTTACAAGAACACATTCAAAACATTAAAACCATTTTTCAAAGATAAAGGGAAGCTAAACTAAAGATACAACTAGACAAAAGCGAATTTCTACGGAAAGAAGTCACTTACCTTGGCCATTTAATCACCACCGAACGTATAAAACCAAACCCTAGTAAAATTGAAATTATAAAAAAATTCCCAATTCCAAAATCACCCAAAGAAATTAAATCACTTCTTGGTCTACTTGGTTATTATCGAAGATTCATCAAAGACTTCGCTAAATTAACAAAACCCCTCACTTTGAAAAATGTAAATTGCTACTCTCAAATTCACCAATATTACAATACCCAAACTTTTCCAAACTTTGCAGTAGGCGCAGTGCTTTCACAAAATATTGAAGGAAAATATTTACCTATAGTATACGCAAGTAGAACGCTCAACGAACACGAAATTAACTATTCCACCACTGAAAAAGAACTACTGGCGATAATTTGGTCTATTAAACATATCCACCTTTACCTATACGGAAACAAATTCAAATTAATAGCCGACCATAAACCTTTAATTTGGCTGAATAGTTTGAAAGAGCCCAATCAAAAATTACTAAGATGGAAACTCAAGCTACGCGAATATAACTATGATATCGAATACCAAAAAGGTAAACAAAATTATGTCGCGGATTACCTGTCCAGAAATCAAAAATCTTTTGCAATAAATTACTTAAATACAAACATTTTTGATCACTCAGAACTCATAACACACTGTATATCTAAAGACTTTAAAATGAGCCAAGGTTTTGCCAAACAAATTAATGAAAAATTCAAAACAACAATTAACTTAGACAAAATTAAAATTCAAGCAAAAATAGCTATTCAAATGTCACCAAAACCGATTATTCACTTAATTACAAAAAATAATTATTACGACAAAGCAAATTTAAAAGATATAGAAATTTGCCTGAAACATTTAAGAGAATATTTACATCAAAATAATATTAAATCAATCGATATGCATAAATTATATATACAGAATTGGTACGATATAGAAAATTTACTAATACAAACCTTTCAAAATACCAATAAACAAATAAACGTTTTCACTCCAGATCCCATTCAAAATTATGCAAAGTGTGTTATCGATGAAAAAAAACACCAATAGCTGCACACAACACTCTGACGGACTACATTATGAACAAATCCCTGTAAATTTTGACAAAAATCAGATAATCTTCAAAGAAACGAATAAACAAAGAATATATATGTACCTTAATAAAAATGGCTGCGAAAACGCTTTATTACATATTATAAAAGAATATTGTGTACCGGGCATTAAATATTATTGTATAGTACCTGAACATTTTCAAAACACATTAAAATCTCTATTACGTGTACATTTTCAACCTGGAGCCCATAAATTAATTAACTGCCAATCGCAACTAGAAGATATCGAATTATCTGATGAACAAATAGAATTAATTCAAAACTATCATTTTGGTAAAACGAACCATCGAGGCATAGTAGAAATTTACAACAAATTAAAACAGAAATACTATTGGCCTAATATGCAAATATCTATATCAAAATTGATAAATAACTGTGAGATATGCCAAGAAAATAAATACGAAAGAAATCCAACTAAAATTCCTATACTGAAAACACCCACAGCATCAAAACCACTAGAAGTAATTCACATAGATATATTATCCTTAAGGAAACAAAAATTCTTAGCGATAATTGATAGTTTTTCTAAGCATGCCCAAATTTATCACTTGCCCGAAATAAATACCTTAACTATAGTCCAAAACAACCTTTGCCTTTTGTGAAACAAATACACTCTATTTTGGTATACTACCTAGAGAAGAAATAAAAATTGAAATCAATAAATTATTACCGGATAATCTTAAAAACCTCATAATAAAAAATTGGCTGAACCAACAATTTGTTAAAACATACTGCAAATATGAAAAACTCGTTTTGAACATATTTATCGACATTCCTATTCCTCTCACAGAAACCGAACTCTTACAATTTACACCAATTCCCACTACACACGAATATAATTATATAACCCTAAATATACTAAAGAGATATTATTCAAAAACAAATGTACAAATCAACTATTTAATTAAATGTACATTAGTAGAAGATAACTTACACATATGTACTCCAGGAAACATTTCCCCGATAAGTGTTTGGAAAACAAGTAATTTAATAGAAACCATAATAATTGCAAATATAGCAAACTTCTTAACCATAACGAAATAATCCCAATTCCCAACTCAAATATTGTATACCTATATTTACCCAATAAGGAATTAATGAACATTGAATGTGGTAATGAAATACAAGAGAATGAAATTAGTGATATCTTCTCAATACAAAATTCCTAAATTAACAAACAAAAATTTTATATATATGTATATATATGTATATATATATATTGTCACGTTATTTTGAACATATGGGAGGCGATGAAAAATAAAAGAGGGTGGCTTTTGTTTTTTTTTTTCGAATTGACAAAAAGAATTCTGCTATCGTTTCTGTTTCTATTCAACCTAGAGCCGAAATTTCTCTGTGCCAAGAAAATTTTTTAAAACTTACTACGTCTGTTTCTGCCTGCAGTGAGGCTGAGCTCTATCAAGGATTTTCGCAAATAAATAATAGGCTTGGTCATCTATTAAGAAGGCTCAGTAATATCAAGTCTGATAAATATGCTGCAGAAATAAATAAGTTGGTCCATGAAATTCATAAATTTGATGAAAAAATTTATATATTTTATAATACTTCTTCATCCTCTACCGTCAATTCTACTCCAATTATTTTTAGTACTTTTGTTGAAAAAAAATCTGTTTCTGTATATAAATGGGGTATTACTTTTAATGGTCGTGAATCCGTCATTGAATTTTTAGAACGAATTGAAGAATTACGTGTTGCCCGATCGGCAACGAAAGAAGATCTGTTTAACGCTGCATGCGATTTATTTAAAGATGCAGCACTTCTCTAGTATAGGACTGTGAAGGCGAAGGTTTCCTCGTGGGATGAAGTAGCGGCTCGTCTAATTGAGCAATATCAACCAGTCGACTATGATCAAATGTTGTGGCTAGATATTTTATCTAGGAAGCAGCAACATTTTGAGAAACCGACAGAATATATAGTTGCAATGAAGACCCTTTTTTCTAGATTGTCGGAAGTAGTTAGCGAAGAAAAACAACTTTGCACCATTCGGTTGAACTTGGCTCCCTTTTATTCGCAACATGTAGCAATATTTCGACAATTGATCAGCTTAACGGTATATGCCAAAGGTTAGAAGCAGTACATAAGCCAACCTCAAGAAATATACCAATACAACAAACGACGTCAAATCAACAATTCCGCAGTCGTCAGGTAAATGTCATATCAAAATTATCTTGCTGGAATTATCATAAAGAGGGTCATAGGTACCCTGATTGCCCTCAAGAGAGACAACGTTTCTGTTTCCGATGTGGAAAAGAAAATTTTACTATTAAAAATTGTATCAATTGTGCTAAAGTTCCAAAAAACGATGTCGAAGAGATGTAACGTACCGGCATGTCTCTCGGCCAGCGTATTCTAACGGTACCTCTTGGAAAGAATGGTTAGTTCAATTATCACATTTTTTTAATACCAGTAGTCTTAAACTACAAAACGTTGCTGGTGATCCTCGTCCATATTTAAAAGTTTCTATTTGTAATTTAGTATTATCAGGTTTACTTGATACGGGATCATCTTGTACTTTAATTAACTTACGTATATGGGAACGTATTAAGCTTATTTCTTTTAACTTCGAATATAAACACGTTCAACAAAATATCCCTACTGCCGGTGGTCATACATGTACTACTATCGCTTACGTATATATTCCTTTTAATGTGAATGGTAAAGTTTGTATAATTGAGACTCTAATTGTTCCATCTCTTTCTTCCGACCTTATTTTAGGAATAAATTTTTTGTCTAAATTTTCAATTATACCTAATTTTTCGTCAATGACTTTTACATTTTCAACACCTCATATGACGTGTGCTCTCCAAGATATTTCTACTCTTTCCAAAATTGAACAATCTCAACTAAATATGATAGTTGATAAATATTTCTCTTCCGTTAAATTAGCTCTTGAAGCTACTAATGCAATTGAGCATGTTATCGATACTGGAGATGCAGAACCTGTGAAACAAAGATTTTATCCTGTCTCTCCTAATATTCAAGAGTTTATAAATACCGAACTGGATGATATGTTGAATCAAGGAATAGTGGTACCTTCGAAAAGTCCATGGAGCTCCCCTATTGTTGTTGTAAAGAAAGGAAATGGTAAATATCGATTTTGTATAGACTTTCGTAAAGTAAACTTCCTTACAAAAAAAGATGCATATCCTTTACCTTATATTTCTAGTATTTTGGATCATTTAGGGGGTGCTAATTATCTCTCTTCTCTCGATTTAAAATCTGCTTTCTGGCAAATTCCTTTATCTTCGACAAGTTGTGAGAAAACTGCTTTCACAGTCCCCGGTCGTGGATTGTTTCATTTTAAACGAATGCCGTTTGGTCTTTCCGGTGCTCCAGCTACATGTCAACGTCTAGTAGATAGTATTTTTGGTCCCCAATTCTTTCCTAATGTTTTTGTTTATTTAGATGATATTATCGTTGTTTCTTCTGATTTTCCTTCTCATGTAAAATTATTAGAAGAAGTTTTCACTCGTCTTCAAGCCGCAAATCTCTCTCTTAATCCCGAAAAATGTAAATTTGCTCGCCCTGAACTTAAATATTTAGGATATCTTGTTGACGATACAGGTTTAAGAGTTGATCCCGATAAAGTTCAAGCAATTTTATCTTTCCCTACGCCTAAGTGTCCGAAGGATATTCGTCGATTTGTTGGTCTAGCTTCTTGGTACCGTCGATTTATACCGAATTTTGCCGAAAAAGAATCTCCACTCACTCAACTTACACGTAAGAAAATCAAATGGTCTTGGTCAGAAATTTCTGAAAAATCTTTTTCTAAACTAAAGTTATGTTTAACCAGTACTCCTGTAATAACATGTCCAGATTTTAAAAAACCTTTTTGCCTTCAAACTGATGCTAGTTCAGTAGCTCTAGGTGTTGTTTTGACTCAGGAGCTAGAGGACGGCGAGCATGTTATTGCATATGGAAGTCGAATGCTCAATAAATGTGAGTAAAATTATAGTGTCACAGAACGAAAGATTCTAGCTGTGCTATGGGCTTTTGAAAAATATCGCTGCTACTTGGAAGGTGCACATTTTAAGATTGTTACGGATCATCACTCCCTCATCTGGTTGAATAATTTAAGAGATCCCGTAGGAAGATTGGCACGATGGACTCTTCGATTACAGCAATAAAGTTTCGATATTGTACACAGAAAAGGTAACCAACATGTTGTTCCTGATGCATTATCTCGTATCGTCGAGTCAATTATAATTAATGATAATGATCTTGATCCCTGGTATCGCAACATGCTTCAAAAAGTTCTTGATCATCCTGACTCTTATCCATATTGGAAAGCTGAGGATTCAACTCTCTTTAAATTTTGCAAACCCATCAATCCCGCAGTTATAAATGATGATCCCTGGAAGATAGTCGTACCAAACAACTTAAGGAAAACTGTTCTAAATCAAAATCATGATGAACCTACCGCTGGACATTTTGGTATCTACAAGACCAAGAATCGGATTTCTGCAAATTATTATTGGCCAAAGATGTTACCCGATATACTTCATTATGTACGAAGCTGTGAATTATGTCAAGCGCAGAAAGTTGAGAAACGTAAGCCAGCTGGTATGATGGGAATGCGAGTGGCGGAACATCCATCGCAGTATGTGAGTACGGATATTATTGGTCCATTACCTATATCCAGTTCACGAAATCGTTATCTTCTAGTATTTTGTGACCTTTTTACAAAATATTCTCTTTTCTTCGCTATTCCCACTGCTAATAGTAAAACTATTTGTAAATATATTGAAAATGAAGTTTTCCTTGTTTTTGGAGTTCCAGATTATGTCATATGTGACAATGGAACTGAGTTCAATAATCGACAGTTTAAAAATTTGCTTCTTTCATATTCTGTACGTCTACAGCTAAGCCCAAGTTATCATCCTCAAGCAAATCCTGCTGAACGAACTAATCGTATAATTAAAACATTGATATCTTCTTATATCCAAGAAAATCAGCGACATTGGGATGTTAATTTGGCTAAATTACGTTTTGCTATATCTACTGCAGTTCATGAAATTACTGATTTACTCCCGCTTTTCTAAATTTTGGTCGTGAACTCTCTACTTGCGGAACTGCCTCTGAGCAGAACTTACAACTAAATTTTGATTCTCGTTCTCCGTATGCTGCTAATTTAGTAGAATTAGATAATGTAAAGAAAATTGTTAAACAGCGTTTAATCGATGCTTATTGTAAAAATAGTAAAATTTATAACCAACGTCATAGGCAGGTATCTTTTTCTGTTGGTGATATTGTGTGGAAAAGAAATTTTACGCTTTCTGATGCATCTAAATTTTATTCTGCCAAACTCGCTCCTAAATTTATACGTTGCAAAATAAGAAAAAAATTATCTAACACTAGATATGAACTGGAAGATTCTTATGGTAGAAAACTTGGAACATGGCATGTTTCTATGTTCAAAGCTAACGTCAAAAGAAATTAAAAAAAAAAGACGTTCTTCGCCTGTTTTTCTTCTTTTTTGGGGGGAGGAAAGCGACGTGTCACGTTATTTTGAACATATGGGAGGCGATGAAAAATAAAAGAGAGTGGCTTTTGTTTTTTTTTTCTCGAATTGACAAAAAGAAATTATCGTCTCGATAAAATAGTCTACCTTTTCTTTAGTGTGTTTCTTTTTGGTTTTCATACCATTTAAATATCGTTTTATTTTCGTTTTCTTATAAACAACATTCGTTCTTCGTTGGATTCCCTACAAAACTGGTACTGAAGACGCGAGGGCGTTCCTGCAAGGAGACTGGCGCAGGCTGAACATCAAGCCTAAAGTTCGGACGTCTAAAGGACGAGCAGAGTAGGTTTTCCGTATCCTTTTGTTCTTTTGATTATTTGTGTTTATTTATATTAACTTATATTTTTCTAAATTGTATCGGCGCTAAAGCCAATTTAAGTTTCCATGTTTTCTGTAATAAATTTGTTAAGTTGACTTTCTTGTCTTTCTTTTATTTCAATTTCAGCCAGTGACGACATATAATAAGAGGCCTAGAGCCAAACCCGCGGTTAGCTAGCCCGGCAACAAAGCTACCGTGTCAATATATATATATATATATATATATATATATATATATATATATATATATATATATATATATATATATATATATATATATATATGTAATGGAACGGAGTTCGGTTTTAAAGGTAGCCCAACCAAACCAAACCAAACTATTCCCGATTCCTTATTTTTGATAAAAAAATATAAATAAATGCCGATGTTGTTCGGTTCTTTGTGGGATAACCAATAATTTTAATACAGGTAGAACCGAATTATATTGATAGAAAACTATTATTTATATTAATTAAATTTAATTGATACAAAAAGGTAATAAAAGTATAATTGCTTACCTTCTTTCACACAAAAATAAAAACACAGCACTTGGAGCGAACGGGCTCTTCGCGACGCGAGTTTTATTTTAATTAAATTATTAAATTTCCAAAAAAAAAAATATGAAATGAATTTAAATTAACAAAATTTTACACAAAACCTTTCTGGCTCTTTTAACCAACCAAATAAAAACTACTTTTATTAAACAACAATAAAATTATACGTTAGACCAAAAATTCGCGTAACAATTGTTTTTGTAAAGATAAGAGCCCGAGCCAATTACATTCTCGCTCAGGTGAACACTGGTTCATTACATATATATATATATATATATATATATATATATATATATATATATATATATATATATATATATATATATATATATATATATATATATATATATATATGTATATATATATATATATATATATATATATATATATATATATATATATATATAATACATAACTACAATATTAGTGCAGGTAGTGAACAACACATTTAATTTTTATTTATTTGATAAATCCTAGGTTTTATACGCTTTTTCCCTTATGGGGTACGACTTGAGCAACCGTACCCTATATATAATTATATATATATATATATATATATATATATATATATATATATATATATAAATATGTATACTACTACACAAGAAACTACTCCACGATGAATTAACATTCAACCTACATCCCGTCGAATTTGATATGTTTTTATCAAATAATACACAACACAGTGAGCGAACTAATCCATGAACAATATAAAAGGCAGTCACAAAAACATACAAACCTCATTAATTCAAAATCGCAAAATAACAAACAAAACATAAATTAAAAAATTCTGATAAATTAAAAAATTCTGATAACTCACAATTTCAATGTCAATTTTATCCACGGATTAAAAACTTGCGAATACGAAATGTTATCTGTTAACACTGAACTTGCCCTTAATAGTACCATAACTCAGGATCATGATAAATATACAGAAAATTTTTTGACTGCTTCCATTATCAAAAAACAATATACCAAATGCCAGAGTCCTCTTTGCTCTAACGACATGAAAACAATATGGAAAATAAAAAAGACCCTCAAAGATGAAGACTTAGTGCTATGTTAAGCAGATAAAGGTAATACAATCACTATCTTAAACCGATCTGAATACAATAAGTAGACCGAAGATTTAATCTCGGAAAGCAAAAGCGTTATTTTAAAAACAGACCCGACACTAAAATATCAACAAAATATAATTCTAGCTTTAAATCAATGCAATAGTTTAATAGATAAATACGAACATTATAAATTAAGAAACATGAATCCTCGAGTTCCGTTACTTTATAGTTTACCAAAAATGCATAAAGCAAACTGCCCAATGAGACCCATAGTATCTTATGTAAATGCACCAGCCTACAAAATCTGTAAAAAATCAATCATATTTTCCCTCACTTAACTGACTTTGAGCCCAATTACTCAGTAATAAACTCAATTGAATTAATTAACAAATTAAAAAGTCTAAACAATCTCGAAACTTGTATCCTAGTCTTCTTTGACGTTAAAAGCCTATTTACATCTATTCCAGTCGACTCATTAAAACCGATTTTGATTCAACTCATAAATAACAGTATGTTAACCTCTCCTGAGAAAAACGATTTAAAAATACTAACGGAGATATGTCTTAACCAAAACTATTTTAAATTTAATGGAAATATAAACCAACAAACTTGTGGATTACCTATGGGATCCCCAATTTCTCCTTTATTTGCCAACATATATATGAATAACTTTGAAAATAACCTTTTTAAATTAAAAACTCCCTTAAAAAACAATGTAAGATTTTGGGCACGCTATGTTGATGACATTCTCTGTATCTGGAGTGGCACAGCCAGACAGGTACAACTATTTTTAAAGTTATTAAATAATCAAAACAAGAACATACAATTCACCTTAGAAATGGAAGATAACAAAACCCTGAACTTTTTAGATTTACAAATAAGTCGTTCTCCTAAAGGCCTTGACTTTAAGATCTATAGAAAACCCACGTACACAGATACAGATATCCCAGCTAGTTCATGTCAGTCTTACCAAATCAAATTATCTACTTTCCACAGTTTAATCCACTGCTTAATTAACGTTCCGCTTTCCCAAATAAATTTTGATATAGCACTAAACACCATAAAAAAAATTGCTCTTAATAATGGTTACACAGCGAAATTAATAGATAAGCTGCTGACAAACAAAACTAAGAAAGTACTTAACAAACACTTTTATAACTCAGACCCTACAACTGTAGTCAAAAGATGGTGTTTCCTGAATTATATAGAACACACTAGTATTTTGGTTGCCAATAGATTAAAATCGCTAAATATAGATAGCATCATAGTAAACAAAATGAACATATCTACGTTACTAGTGAATAATAAAGACCGTATAGACATAGGTGAAAAATCTGGAGTTTATTAAATCAATTGTAACAATTGTGATGCTATCTACATAGGTCAAAGCGGACGTAGTTTTAATATTAGAATTAAAGAACACATGGCTTCCATTAAAAATAACAAAAATTGCACGGGATTTTCAAACCATTGCATTATTGAAAATCTTGAATTCCGCGGTGACTTCCAAGTACTACAGACAATGAACAAAAGTCATAAACTTAACATTTTGGAGAATTTAGAAATTAAAAGAGCCATTCATGATAAACGTAACATTGTTAATGACGAGACAGATTTAGGATTTACACCTTTGTTAAATTTGTCATATTTTAAACCTCAACTCACATCAATTCCGGCTAAAACGTAGCCTAATAATTTGTACCGTTACATTTATATATATATATATATATATATATATATATATATATATATATATACACTTGTAATAAATATAAGTAGAGAGTAAGATAGAATTAGTACCATTTACACTCTGTACCTTGACCAAAGCCGAAGGGCTGAAACGATCGTCGGTGAATAAATCGAATTTTGTGAAACCAACCAAGTGTTTTATTTTAATTTTAATTTCATAATAAGTTTCACCAAGTGCCTACCACATCTTCAATCAATTTAATTAAATGTTAATAGTAAATTATTATAAAAATCATAGCATTTCTTGAATTCAATCATTTTTTCTTTTATATTTAAGAGTTCAGAGACACACATAAGTAAAGGTGACCCGACAGCGATAACTGATAATAAGGGCATTGTTATCGCTGATAAACTACTGCCTGTAAATAAAACTTCGCCCTAATGCATACCTAGATTAATTTTACTATAATGTTTATAAGATTTGCGGTAAACATATTTACGTTTTTCAAGATAATCTTCCATTTAGAACGAGAAAATGTTTCTTTATAAATGAGGAAAAGAGAAGGATCTGGATTTGTAAATAGTTTAATAAATAAATTACCGCTTGAAGTGCATATACCAGGTTATAATTACTGTGGTCCAGGTACCAAGTTAGAAAAGCGATTAGCAAGAGGTAATAAAGGAGTTAACGGATTAGATGAAGCTTGCCGAGAACACGACATAGCTTATTCTAAATATACAGATGTATACAACAGAAATAAAGCTGATTATATATTAGAAAATAAAGCATGGATTAGAGTATTAGATAAAAATGCAAGTTTCAAAGAAAAAATAGCTGCTCGATCAGTTACAAGTATAATGAAAGCGAAACGTAAAATGGGAATGGGTCTTAATTTTTATACTAATAAATCAGTTGAAATGGCAGAAATACTGAGTTAAAGGCAATTAAATAAAATTCAAAAAGCTAAACAGGAAGGAGTAGGAGCTACTATAAAACTATCTGCATCTCAGATTAAAAAAAATAAGTTCTCCATCAAACATACCTATTCCTGTCACAATGTTAATGGCGGCATTACAAAATTCTAATTCAAACAATGTACAGGATATTGTAAATCCATTAGCAAATATAAAAAGCAGTATCGATTTACCTACAACGCAATTATTAAATAGTTTAACAGACAAGAAAGGTGGTGTAATACTTTTGCCAATCTGATATTGCTGTAAAAAAATGGCGGCTTTCTTCCATTCGCAATTCCAGCTGTAATGACATTAATTAAAGATGCATTAGCCGCTCTAGGAACAGGTGCAATGTTGCAAGCAGATAAAAAGGTAGGCGAGAAGGTTTTTGGTAATGGGATGTACATAGGCGATCCTGCATATAATAAGCAGAAACGTGGAGGAAAAATAAAAAAAAATTGATACCAGAGAGACCATTGTCAAATATAGAAATATTGAAATATGCTAAAGAGTTAAGACTTCCATATTTTAGAGGTGTATTTATGGATGACACTTTGCCGAAACTAATTAACAAGAATGAATCAGGTATAGTTAATTTAGATTCTAATTCGGGACCAGGTACTCACTGGGTAGCTTATATAAAAATTGATAAAAAAGTTTACTATTTTGATAGTTATGGAAACGTAAGCCCTGAAATAATATTGGTAAAGTATTTTAATAAGGCTCAACTATATTATAATTATGACAGACAACAGTCATATAGTGAAACAAATTGTGGAAAGTTATGTATAGAATTTATATTTAATTTCTTTTGTAATAAATGGGTACACTCACATTAGATAATTATAAAAATTTGAATTAGTCTATTTTAATAAGTAGTTATTTCCCCCCACTAGATTTGTCAAATGGTAGATATGAGTTGTGTCTGAAAAGTTTAAAAACATCATTTACTATTCCAAATGTATCAGAAAAATAAAGAAATTATACTTTTACTTATATTAAAGAAGGTGTTAGTAAAACAATTAAAATTGATGATGGTACATATAGATATAAAGACTTGAAAGACATACTAGAAGAAATTATTGGTATGGGATTCACATTAAAACCAAATGACAATACTATGAAAAATATGATTAAAAGTATTTATACCATCGACTTTACAACATATAACTCAATAGGACCATTGCTGGGATTTAATAAAAGGGTACTAGAGCCAAACATACTGCTCATGTCTGATAACACTTTGGATATATTTCCTGTTAAGACTATCAAAGTATGTTCAAATATTACAAAAGGATGGTATATCGGCTCGACAGAAACTAGTACAATATATGAATTTTTTCTAAAGGTAAGACCTGGTTATGATATAATTGAGCAACCTATTAACTTGGCATATTATCCACTAATATTAAATAAAATAGATACATTGGAATTAAAACTAATAGATCAAGATGATAATTTATTAGACTTTAGAACTGAACCTTTGTTAATAACTTTACATATAAGAAAAACGTAAAATTTTTTTCTATATAAATGGATACAGCAATATTTGATTATTCTATTAATGAGCGAGTACATAAACCACCTATCCAGCGTTACCAATATATAAAATATTTACCTATGGTAATAGGTAGAATTAATAAACCAAATACATTTACAGAGATTAAAGTACCCAATCAGGATGTTATTTATGACACTGCAAACAGTAATCTTGTAATAGCCGGTCAGATTGTAGGCAAAGGTACCCCACTGACATCTGCTAATTATACGATGATTCAATTTGTTCAAAATGGTATGATGCATCTCTATTCTCAAATAAAATATTTAATATCCAGTAAAGAAGTAGAAGTAGTTATTGCTCCAGGTTATACAACAACAATTAAAGGTTTAACTACTTTTAATAAACAAGACATGTTTGATGGCTGGGGCACTGAGAATGTTTTAGATTAAAAGGGATATTTTTCCATTACTGTACCAATAAAAAATATTTTCGGTATATTTGAAACATATAATAAAGCTATTTTACGTGTCAGTCAGGAACTACAACTACTTAGAGCAACCGATGATTCAAATTATTTATTAGCACCTGTGACATTAATAGACAATTCGCAAATTAATATTTCAGAAGTATATTGGAGTATGCCACTAGTAATTCCCACATTGGAAAAACAAATAGAAATAAAAAATCTTATAGCTTCAAACAAACGGCAAATAATAAATTATAATTCATGGACTTATGAATGTAATCCTACAATTCCTAAAGATGTGTTGAAATATACATGGTGAGTAGCAACCCTAGTAAAACGTCCAAAATATTTTATCATAGCGTTTTCTAAAAATCGTGGTACAGATGTAACTGTAGATAATTCAAAATTTGATTTTATTGACCTGCATGATATAAAAGCATTATTAAACAACGATGGCTATCCACAGGAAAATTTAATGTTAGATACTGACCACAATGACTATAGTAGTGTATACACAATGTTTAAAAACTTCCAAAAGGCAATTTCCTTAATAACAAACATATTAATGCACCTATTGTTTCTAAATATGAGTTTAATAAAAACTATCCAATATTTGTTATAGATTGTTTATATCAAAACGAGACCATAAAGGAATCAATTACAGATGTAAAGATTGACTTTCAGTTTAATAAATGTTTCCAGAAAATACTATTGTACACTATCTGATAGTAAGTGATACAAATATAAAATATAGTAGCTTGACAAACACTTTAGTAAAAGACTTTTAATCGATAATAAATGGAGTTTAAAATTAAAATAGTAGGAAAAGGTTTAGAGAATATAACTATAGAAGAAGAGCAACAAAATAGATATAAATATTTCCCCAACACAATAAGATGTATAATATGTGGACCATCAAATTGTGGTAAAACAAACATTATATTACAAATGTTAACAGATACGCATAACGGTTTAATATATCAAAATATATACGTTTATTCAAAATCATTACATCAACTGAAATACAAATATCTTGAAGAGTTTGTAAATGAAATGAATAGTCATTTGAAAAATCGTATAGGCTTTTACAAATTTGAAAATGCAGTAGACGTTACACCTGTAGAAAATGTAAAACCTAATTCAGTAACAATATTTGATGATATTGATACACGAAAAATTACTTGAAGATTATTTTAGTAGAGGTAGACATTATAGTCTTTGTTGTATATGCACATGTCAAACATTAAGCCGCATACCGAAACAGATAGTCAGAGATAATGCAAACTATATTATTCTTTGTCACTTTACTGATAGTACTAATTTAAAAAAGGCATATAATGATTTCGCTGGCACGGATATGAGTATAGAAAAGTTTAGAGATCTTTGTAATTTTTGTTCTAAAAGAAGTGTACAAATGGGGGTTCTAACTCAAAAAAACCTGAACGTACCCCGTTTTTCGCTAGAAATACCGTGAAAATGCCCATAAAAGAGTACTTTTGCCCTATTTTTACGGTTTTTCGTTAGAAAATACCGTGAAAATGCAGTTAAAAGAGTAATTTTGCCCAATTTTTAGTAAAATGTACAAAACGTGTAAATTGACAAACCTGAACGTATTGACAAATTTTTTCCCTAATAAATGGAGAATAAAAACTAATTAGCGAGTATGCTAAATAGTAGTATTTCACAATTTAGAAAATTGTCAGAGTTGGAGAATAAAACGTATAAAATCGAATATTTTGAGGTAATTGAAGGAAAGTACGGTGAGCAAATAATAGTTGGTATAGAGAATTTTAAAGTATCATTACCTGAACGGTATAATAGATTTATACCAAGTATTGAAAAGTTGAACAGTAATCCTCCTAGTTTAAAATATAACGGTAAGAAGAAAATAGGTACTAGAGAGATGCGTGATATAAAATTTGTTTAAACGAATAGTTAAAAATATAAAAAAAATTAAAAAAATAAATATTGAATAAATAAAGTACATAAAACATAAATAAAGTACATAAAACATAAACTAGACATAAATAAAGTACAAAAAACATAAACTAGATATAAATAAAGTAAATAAAACATAAACTAGACATAAATAAAGTACATAAAACATGAACAAGAAATAAATAAAGTACATAAAACATAAACTAGACATAAATAAAGTACATAAAACATAAACTAGACATAAATAAAGTACATAATACATAAACTAGACATAAATAAAGTACATAAAACATAAACTAGACATAAATAAAGTACATAAAACATAAACTAGACATAAATAAAGTACATAAAACATAAACAAAAAACATGAATCATAAATTAATATAATTTTTTCTTAACGATTTGTATGATAAGAGCTATGAGAAGTTAGTAAAACAATTTAATATATCTAAGACAAAAACAATAGATGCTTTAAAAATATATAATCAGAGTGAGTTTGATAAAATTGAAGCTTTAGAGAAACAATATAAACCTATAATTAAAGTTTTGAATAAACAAGATAAAGCCATCAAAGAAACAACAAATGCTATTACTTATGCAAGTATATCAAGAAATATTGCATTTCTTGATATACTTGCATCAGTAATAGCATTTGTTGTTTCTTTGAAGGCTTTTTCTTGTTTATTCAAAACTTTAATTATAGGTTTATATTGTTTCTCTAAAGCTTCAATTTTATCAAACTCACTCTGATTATATATTTTTAAAGAATCTATTGTTTTTTTCTTAGAGATATTAAATTGTTTTATGCAATGGTACACTGGCGAAATCCGATAGCATCATCAGCTTTAAATGATTCATATGAAGGCGATGAAGAAACAATAGTACCAATGTCGAAACAAAGAGTAGTTCTACCAGGTGAAATGGCTGTTTTTAATTCCATAGAAGACGCATATTTAAATCGACAACAAGATGAGAGAGACACAACTTACGGAATTAGTCATAAATCTGAACATGGTTATAGAATGGGGCAAAGGATGAATAAAACGAGAGATTTGTTATTTAATGGTTATAAAATAGATTTCGATGAAGATCATATTATATTATACAACAACACTCAACAACAAAATAAGAAATATCCAAAAAATGAGAATATATTGACTTTCTTTACATTGAAACAACCACCTTACGAAGATTGGAATAAATTTAAAAATGCACATGTAGCTGACTATACAAATTATAGAGAAATTTTATTTCTGACAAGGGCTTTGCATATGTATGATCAGCCTACACGTCAGATAAGATCTAGCTCAGATAAATATAAACAACTAATATCACCTATGTGGCAAGATTATAATAACTTTAGAGGTGCACCTATATATACATCGTCACCAAAGACCAAGCAACAAGCTGAATTTGATAAAAATAGACCTATACCATCAACGTCATCTGGGAAAGGTTTATTTAAAAAATATAATACAAAAGAAAAAGAATATGTGTATTGAGATGATCCTAAAGAATTACAAGATCGCTTAAATTATCTAAAAGCGGAAAAACTAGCTGGTAACGATAACGTTCAAAATGAAATAATAAATATAGAGGAGGAATTACATGAGAGGTATGGTAGCGGTATTAATTTTTTTACTCTTAAATGGTACTAAATAAATTTGGAGATAGTGATGAATATCTAGAAAATAATTATGTTAAAGTTGTTCCTGGAATAGGGTTTAAGTTAACAGATGATGGTCATAATGATATACAAAACAAGAAATTATGTAATGTGGGAATGTCTGAAAATGTGAATGATGCATGTAAAAAATATTATGTTGACCAATTAGTATTAGATGGTATGATAAAAATTGAAACTGACATAAAAATTAAAACAAATGATATGGGTAAATTAATTAATGAACATACGAAGTCTTTGATAAATCAGAGACTTACCACTATATTTAGAGAATTGGATAATCATATTAAAAATCAATTTAAACGGCTGTCAATACCAATTCAATTACGATATAACAAATTTGATGAAGACGGTTTCTATATACGTGAATATAGTATATCTAATGATACTATTTATCGTCTACCATTTAACATAAAAATTGAAAAGTTTACAATATTCCCAAAAGGTGCATGCAGTGAAATACATGTTAATGATAGAGAATTTAAAACATTACCGGATGGCTTCGAGTTGAAAAAACGTGAAAAACTTAGATTTAAACTATTTATAAGTACTGATAATGTTTCATGGGCCAATATAAGTGTTGAATTAATTATTACGCATCAGTAGATTTCTTATGTAATAAAATTTTTTTTTATTATAATTTCAATTGTACAACTGGCCATATTGGCCAACCAGTAATTCTGATGTATTACATAAATATAGCATGCGTGAAGGCAGTTCCCATCGAAACTCCTTCTTTTAACTTCTTTGTTATTTTCTGAGGATCCAAGTTCAAGTGGTTTGGTTCGCTTCAGTCGCCTTTTTTCGTTTTCGTTATTTAGTATATCGAGTGCTAGGTTGTTGGAGTGTCTGTAGAGCTTGTCTTCATATTTTCTTGCGAATATTTTTATTTGTTCCTTTACTGTCTTGATTTTTAGATCTTGGTGAAGGGTTTCGTTGGAGACGTACCAAGAGGCGTCGGCAATAATCCGAAGGCATTTGTTTTGTGCTCGCTGTAATATGTTTATGTTGGATGGTTTAGCGCACCCCCACAGATACCGTATGTCCAGATCGGGATGATGGTCGCTTTGTAGATAAGCAGTTTATTTTTTAGGCTAAGTTTTGATTTTCTGCCAATTAGCCAGTAGAGTTTCTTTATTTTTAGGTCTATTTGTTGTCTTTTTGCAGTGATTTGTTTTCTCCAAAGGAGTCTTGTTTCTAGGTGCATTCCTATGTACTTTACGTGGTCTTTTCTTCGCAATATTTGGTTATTGATGTTTATCGCTGGACATTGGACTTGTTTGTTGGTGAAAATCATATGGATGGACTTGCTTTCATTGATTTTTATTTTCCACTTTTTAATCCATTCTTGAATATCATTAATTGCTTCTTGTAGGTTCTCTGTGGCTTTAATTGGGTCAGAGTTAGAGGAAAGCACTGCTGTGTCATCTGCATATGTAGCAATTGTTACGCTTCTATGACAGGGTAGGTCGGCTGTGTATATTTGGTATAGCACTGGGCCTAGTACGCTGCCTTGGGGTACGCCTGCTAGTATAGGATGTTCCTGGGATAGGGTATTATCGTAATCTACCCGGTATGTTCTGTCTGTTAGGTAGGATTTCATTATTAGGTAGAAGTTATGTGGTAGATGTTGTTTGATTTTGTGCAAAAGTCCGGGATGCCAGACTCTATGGAACGCCTGACTGATATCTAGGAATGCCGCTGAGCATACCTTTTTTTCTTCCAGATCTTCTTCGATCTCTTTGACGATTCTGTGGACTTGTTCTATTGTGGAGTGTTGTTCCCTGAAGCCGAATTGGTGATCGGGAATTAAGCAGTCTTCTTCTATGATCCGTTTCATTCTCTTCAGAATTATTTTTTCCAGTAGCTTGGACAGAGTAGGTAGCAACTATATTGGCCTGTATGATGAGGATTCGTGCGCTGGTTTGCCTGGTTTTAAGATAAGGAGTATTTGAAAAGCCTTCCACTTTTTTGGGAAATACTGCAATCTTAGTGTTGCGTTGAATATTTGAGTTATGGCAACGATCTCTTTCTTTGGGAGATTTTTTAGCATCATAGCAGTTATAATGTCATTCCTTGGAGCTTTTTTATTGTTTAGGAATTGGATCTCTTTGTTTATTTCTGCTGGGGTACACAGATTTATTGGAGGGGAGAGTTGTAGTGGTGTTTTCAGAGAGTTTAATATTTCATTGTCGTCAATTTGTTTCGTCTTGTGCGGCTGGAAGACTTCGTACAAGTGTACGGCAAATGTTTTTGCCTTTTCCATATCGGATCTTGCCCAAGTGTTGTCTTTTTTCCGTATCGGCGGAATGTGTTGTTTTGGTCTTTTAAGCTTCTTTGTGGCTCTCCACAGTGAGTAGTCATCAGCAGGAGTAGGTGATAAGTTGCTTATGTATTCTTCAAATGTGTCGTTTTTGATTGTTGTTGAGGTCGAATTGTTCTTCAGCTTTTATGTAGTTAGAAGAAATACCTTTCGTAATGAAGAAGTCTAGCAGATCGGGAATTTTGCTAGTATCTGTTGGCCAGTAGGTAGGTGTTCCAGTGCTTATGGAGACAAAATTATTTGTATGAATTACAGCTTTTAGTTCCCTACCTTCTGGATTAATTAGTCTGGATCCCCAATGGGTGTGTTTCGCATTGAAGTCTCCTCCTGCTATGAATTTTCTTCCTAGTTCTTTGAAGTACTCTTCGAATAGGTTTCGTTTGATTGCGTGCCTGGGTGGGCAATAGACAACTGCGATTGTGATTGCCCCGTGAGAACTTTTGATTTCGATATTCGTAGCTTGAAGGTAGTCTCTATCGTAGCTTTCCATTTCGTGATGATGTTGCTATTTTGGTTTATTAGTTGATTGAACATTGTTTCGAATTTAGTTAAGAGTTGTTGAAGCAGGGGGTTACTGTTTTGATTGTTTATTTGTGTTTTGGTAGCGTTTGCATAAGTATTAGGATTGTTGTTGTCATGAGTTTGGGTATTGGCATTTTCTTTTTGTTGTGTTGTGATATTTTTCGAGGAATGGATGTTTGAATTAAGGTAGAATTTATTTTGGTGCTCTTGTCGGTTTTGTTGAATTTTGCGATATACGGGGCACCCTTTGTAGTTTTCTGGGTGCGGCCCTTCGCATAGGGTGCATATTGGGTCAGTTTCCTTGTTTTTGGGACATTGGTTTGTAGGGTGATGTTCTGGACATTTTACACAGCGATGAGGTTTAGTACAATATGTCTTAGTATGTCCATATTCTTGACATCTTTGACATTGCGGAATATCTTTTTTCTTTCTTGGTGCCTCGATTTCTATCTTAGTTCCTAGTAGATTGGTTAGTTTGTAAATGTCTTTGTTATTTTCGGTAGGCTCTTGGTCTATGAAATGCATTGGCAATGGTAGTTTTGTATGCCAGCTTTTTATATTCGAAATGTTTCTGATAATGAAGCCTTTTTCTGTTAGGGCTTCCTTTATTTCGTCTATGGGAATTGTCGGGTGCAGGTTTTTTATTACAACTCTGTATGCGCGTTCCTCCTTTGGTTGATAAGTGTGAAACGTAACTTCATTTTGTCTTAGCATATGAATTAGTTTTCGGTAGGCTGTCGGGGTTTTTGTGTTGACTTTGACTTCGTCATTTGCTAAAGTTTTGCAAATGAATTCATTTGTGCTGAGCGACGTTTCGAGGCAAGCTAGCATGTTTGAATAGTTTGTCACATTATTTATGAAAACAGGGGGTGGTTTATGTTCTGTAGTCTCTTTTTCGTTTGATTGGGTTTCTGTCAGATTCTCATTGCTTAGGGCTAAGAATCTATTTGCTGTGGTAGTTCTCCCATTGTCTTTGGGGTTTAGTTTTTTTGGTTTTTGGTGTGATATTGTTGTTGTATTCTTCTGGTCTGGTGCGCTTAGCTGTCTTCTTGACATTGACAGCTTGCCATGAGCATTGTGAATCTAGTTCCATGTCTGAGTACATCATGTCTATTGGCAGTGCAGTTCGTGGTGAATAATGTGATCTGGGTGTTAAAGCAGGGCTGGTTACTGGTGAAGTTGCGAATATAGTGCTTCGAGTTTGAGGACTCGTGGTGGAACATATAGGAGTTGAGGTAATTGGTCTCGTGCAGTATGTTGTGATCGAGGTGGTTATGTAAGTGTTTGATACTTGCGTATTTGTGTGTATCGTTCCTCCGCTGGTTTCCGCCATGCTTATTTTTAGCTTGTAGTTGTGCTAAGATTTGTTTTCAATTAAGTTGGCAACACTGGTGGACTATACCGTCGCAAGTAGCTCAGCACAAGGTTGAGTGCGCGCGCACTTTGCCTCGTGTTGTTTTCACTAATTTATGTTTGGTTATTTGGCTTTTATTTTGCTTTTAGTAACTAAATCACTTTAGTTTAATGTTTGTTTATGAAACTTTTCACTTGTGAATAGTTATCTATTGTTATTACTAATTATATGTTTGAATAAACTTATATATTTGCTTGTTTTAATATCGCTTGTTAGGCTTGACCATATGTTAATTAACATCTTAGGTAATAAATGAGTGAGTATTGTGTTAAATGTAAGACAAAGACAGGTACTAAGAATGTGACTAGAACAACATCTAAAAAAGGTCAGCCAATGTTAAAAGGGGAATGTGTAGTTTGTAATACAAATAAATGTTCATTTATATAAAAAAAATAGGTGATGGTATTAAAGAAGATATCGCGGATGAAATACATAAACCACTAAGGCGTAATTTTCAGAGACGTAAAGTTTTAATAATAGCAATTGATGATTTATGGCAGGCTGATTTAGTTGAAATGATTACAAATCAGGATAAAGGATATAAACATATTTTGACAGTTATTGATGTATTTTCTAAATTTGCATGGGCTATTCCAATTAAAAATAAAACTGGAGAAAGTGTATCTAAAGCGTTTAAATCGATTATAACAATCCGCAGTCCAACACATCTACTAACTGACCGTGGACTTGAATTTTATAATAAAATCTTTCAGCAATTAATGCATGACAATAAAATTAATCATTATTCAACATACTCTGAAGTAAAAGCATCGGTTGCTGAACGATTTAACAGGACACTTAAAGAAAAAATGTGGAAGCGATTCACTGTAAACGGTAATTACAAATGGTCCGATTTGCTACCTCAATTAGTAGAAGAATATAACAATACTATAGATGGCACAATTAAAATGACACCTGTACAAGGTTCAATGATAGAAAATGAGAAATCTTTAAAAAAATTTTTGCTCAAACAGTACCTACTAAACCTTCCAAGTTTAAAATAAATGACATAGTAAGAATATCAAGGTATAAAACTATTTTTGCGATAGGTTATACACCAAATTGGTCGAATGAAATATTTACCGTTTGTAAAATAATATATTCTGACCCTATTACATATCATATTAAGGACTATAAAAATAAATTAATAGAAGGTTGTTTCTATGAACAAGAAATGAGTAAAACAAAGTAGCCGTATGTTTTCCTAGTAGAGAAAGTAAGAAGACGTAAAGGTAATAAAGTGTTTGTTAAATGGTTAGGGTTTGATAACACTCATAATACATGTATAGAAAAAGATGCTGTAATAAATTAACAAATTTATTTTGTTATAAATGGATGGTCCAGATTATTATATATGTAGAGAATGTTTAGAGTGTACATTTAGAAGAAATGATAAAATACCTTCTTGTGACAATTGTGGGTTCTATATAATAACTAAATCAAATAAAAAATATTTTACAAAGCCATGTAATAAAATCAAATATTTCGTAAAATTACTACGTGAACATAAAGAGACGGTTAATCAAAATCACAATGTATATGATTTTAATGCAAATGCTCAACAAATGTTAGTTGAAAAATATACATATTTTCTATCTTATATGTATAAGTCAGGTCCAGATAGATCTATAAGTCATAAATATTATATTTGTAAATTATTGGACGAACCGCTCACACAACATAGAAAACTTGAATATGACCGTTTATGGAAAGACTTTCTAGATTATTACGCTAATAGAGAAATAAGGGAAGCAATTAATATTGAAGATTATATTGTTAAAGAAGATCTAAGAAAAGTTAAATTAAAGACTTTAACTAATACGGATTTTTTTAATTTATAAATGACAAAATTTGTAGTGTTTGCAATATTAGTAAAGACGTTAATAATTTTCATAAAAATAAAGAGGAATATAATGAAAGATGCAAAACTTGTATGAGTAATTATTATTTCACAAATAAAAATAAACTTAGAGAAAAAGTGGAATGTGAATGTGGAAAATTTGTTGTAAAATCATATCTTCGTAGTCACATGTCTAAAAATATACATTTACGAAAATATTAACAAATTCGTTTTGTAATAAATGGAGATCAACACAATTAAAGAATTACGACAAATGTGTCAACAAAATGGAATCAAAGGTTTTTATAGAATGAATAAACCTAAATTAATATTTCATTTAAATAGATTCTCGTTTGAAGATGATTTATTTAGTGCACCTAAGCCTATCAGAATTGCAAAAGTAAAATGTGAAGGCTCTCCACAGTGAGTAGTCATTAGCAGGAGTAGGTGATAAGTTGCTTATGTATTCTTCAAATGTGTCGTTTTTGATGTTTGCGTGCAGTGGTTGTTGAGGATGGTTTTGTCTTGTGGATGTCTGCTTTATTGCCATATTCTTCTAGCCCTTCTTTTTTCGCAGATGAGATCGCGAATATGTTTTGGATAGTTAGGAATATCTACTTTGTTGTCGTGGTTCGTTGGGGTAGATATTTTTGCAGCTTCTTGTATGGCATTTGTTAGTTGTTCTACGGCTTTTTCTATATCGGTATCAGTTTTAAGAGGACAATGTAGGTTAATTACGTCGCTTAGCTTTTTTTTTTGTTTTCCAGTTGATGAATTTATTGCTTAGAGAGGGTCTTGCTTGCTTCTGGATGATGGTTGTGCTAATAGTGAGTAGGACTAGTGAGTGGTCTGAGTTGAGGTTGAATTGTTCTTCAGCTTTTATGTAGTTAGAAGAAATACCTTTCGTAATGAAGAAGTCTAGCAGATCGGGAATTTTGCTAGTATCTGTTGGCCAGTAGGTAGGTGTTCCAGTGCTTATGGGGACAAAATTATTTGTATGAATTACAGCTTTTAGTTCCCTACCTTCTGGATTAATTAGTCTGGATCCCCAATGGGTGTGTTTCGCATTGAAGTCTCCGCCTGCTATGAATTTTCTTCCTAGTTCTTTTAAGTACTCTTCGAATTGGTTTCGTTTGATTGCGTGCCTGGGTGGGCAATAGACAGCTGCGATTGTGATTGCTCCGTGAGAACTTTTGATTTCGATATTCGTAGCTTGAAGGTAGTCTCTCTCGTAGCTTTCTATTTCGTGATGGTTTATTTTTTCTTTAATGATGATAGCTGTGCCTCCGTGTGCACTTCACAACATCAGGGTGGTTTGTGAAGTAGATTTTATACTTATGGATATTAAAGTAGTTGTTTAACAGTGAAATGGGTTTCGGATATTAGGAGGATATCTATTCTTTGTTGTTTGAGGAATATTTCAACTTCTTGTCGATGTTGAGAAAGCCCATTGGCTTTCCATAGTGCTATTCGTAGTGTATTATCCATTCCTAGTGATGTGATTTATTAGCGTGGATAACATGTTGATGATGTTGCTATTTTGGTTTATTAGTTGATTGAACATTGTTTCTAATTTATTTAAGAGTTGTTGAAGCAGGGGGTTACTGTTTTGATTGTTTATTTGTGTTTTGGTAGCGTTTGCATAAGTATTAGGATTGTTGTTGTCATGAGTTTGGGTATTGGCATTTTCTTTTTGTTGTGTTGTGATATTTTTCGAGGAATGGATGTTTGAATTAAGGTAGAATTTATTTTAGTGTTCTTGTCGGTTTTGTTGAATTTTGCGATATACGGGGCACCCTTTGTAGTTTTCTGAGTGCGGCCCTTCGCATAGGGTGCATATTGAGTCAGTTTCCTTGTTTTTGGGACATTGGTTTGTAGGGTGATGTTCTGGACATTTTACACAGCGATGAGGTTTAGTACAATATGTCTTAGTATGTCCATATTCTTGACATCTTTGACATTGCGGAATATCTTTTTTCTTTCTTGGTGCCTCGATTTCTATCTTAGTTCCTAGTAGATTGGTTAGTTTGTAAATGTCTTTGTTATTTTCGGTAGGCTCTTGGTCTATGAAATGCATTGGCAATGGTAGTTTTGTATGCCAGCTTTTTATATTCGAAATGTTTCTGATAATGAAACCTTTATTTCGTCTATGGGAATTGTCGGGTGCAGGTTTTTTATTACAACTCTGTATGCGCGTTCCTCTTTTGGTTGATAAGCATATGAATTAGTTTTCGGTAGGCTGTCGGGGTTTTTGTGTTGACTTTGACTTCGTCATTTGCTAAAATTTTGCAAATGAATTCATTTGTGCTGAGCGACGTTTGGAGGCAAGCTAGCATGTTTGACTAGTTTGTCACATTATTTATGAAAACAGGGGGTGGTTTATGTTCTGTAGTCTCTTTTTCGTTTGATTGGGTTTCTGTCAGATTCTCATTGCTTAGGGCTAAGAATCTATTTGCTGTGGTAGTTCTCCCATTGTCTTTGGGGTTTAGTTTTTTTGGTTTTTGGTGTGATATTGTTGTTGTTTTCTTCTGGTCTGGTGCGCTTAGTTGTCTTCTTGACATTGACAGCTTGCCATGAGCATTGTGAATCTAGTTCCATGTCTGAGTACATCATGTCTATTGGAAGTGCAGGACGAGGTGAATAATGTGATCTGGGTGTTAAAGCAGGGCTGGTTAGTGGTGAAGTTGCGAATATAGTGCTTCGAGTTTGAGGACTCGTGGTGGAACATATAGGAGTTGAGGTAATTGGTCTCGTGCAGTATGTTGTGATCGAGGTGGTTATGTAAGTGTTTGATACTTGCGTATTTGTGTGTATCGTTCCTCCGCTGGTTTCCGCCAGGCTTATTTTTAGCTTGTAGTTGTGCTAAGATTTGTTTTCAATTTAGTTGGCAATACTGGTGTACTATACCGTCGCAAGCAGCTCAGCAAAAGGTTGAGTGCGCGCGCACTGTGCCTCGTGTTGTTTTCACTAATTTATGTTTGGTTATTTGGCTCTTATTTTGCTTTTAGTCACTAAATCAGTTTAGTTTAATGTTTGTTTGTGAAACTTTTCACTTGTGAATAGTTATCTATTGTTATTACTAATTATATGTTTGAATAAACTTATATATTTGCTTGTTTTAGTATTGCTTGTTAGGCTTGACCATATGTTATTTAACGTCTTATGTAATAAATGAGTGAGTATTGTGTTAAATGTAAGACAAAGACAGGTACTAAGAATGTGACTAGAACAACATCTAAAAAAGGTCAGCCAATGTTAAAAGGGGAATGTGTAGTTTGTAATACAAATAAATGTTCATTTATAAAAAAAAATAGGTGATGGTATTAAAGAAGATATCGCGGATGAAATACATAAACCATTAAGGCGTAATTTTCAGAGACGTAAAGTTTTAACAATAGCAATTGATGATTTATGGCAGGCTGATTTAGTTGAAATGATTACAAATCAGGATAAAGGATATAAACATATTTTGACAGTTATTGATGTATTTTCTAAATTTGCATGGGCTATTCCAATTAAAAATAAAACTGGAGAAAGTGTATCTAAAGCGTTTAAATCGATTATAACAATCCGCAGTCCAACACATCTACTAACTGACCGTGGACTTGAATTTTATAATAAAATCTTTCAGCAATTAATGCATGACAATAAAATTAATCATTATTCAACATACTCTGAAGTAAAAGCATCGGTTGCTGAACGATTTAACAGGACACTTAAAGAAAAAATGTGGAAGCGATTCACTGTAAACGGTAATTACAAATGGTCCGATTTGCTACCTCAATTAGTAGAAGAATATAACAATACTATACATGGCGCAATTAAAATGACACCTGTACAAGGTTCAATGATAGAAAATGAAAAATCTTTAAAAAAAAATTTTGCTCAAACAGTACCTACTAAACCTTCCAAGTTTAAAATAAATGACATAGTAAGAATATCAAGGTATAAAACTATTTTTGCGAAAGGTAATACACCAAATTGGTCGAATGAAATATTTACCGTTTGTAAAATAATATATTCTGACCCTATTACATATCATATTAAGGACTAAAAAATAAATTAATAGAAGGTTGTTTCTATGAACAAGAAATGAGTAAAACAAAGTAGCCGAATGTTTTCCTAGTAGAGAAAGTAATAAGACGTAAAGGTAATAAAGTGTTTGTTAAATGGTTAGGGTTTGATAACACTCATAATACATGTATAGAAAAAGATGCTGTAATAAATTAACAAATTTATTTTGTTATAAATGGATGGTCCAGATTATTATATATGTACAGAATGTTTAGAGTGTGCATTTAGAAGAAATGATAAAATACATTCTCGTGACAATTGTGGGTTCTATATAATAACTAAATCAAATAAAAAATATTTTACAAAGCCATGTAATAAAATCAAATATTTCGTAAAATTACTACGTGAACATAAAGAGACGGTTAATCCAAATCACAATGTATATGGTTTTAATGCAAATGCTCAACAAATGTTAGTTGAAAAATATACATATTTTCTATCTTATATGTATAAGTCAGGTCCAGATAGATCTATAAGTCATAAATATTATATTTGTAAATTATTGGACGAACCGCTCACACAACATAGAAAACTTGAATATGACCGTTTATGGAAAGACTAGATTATTACGCTAATAGAGAAATAAGGGAAGCAATAAATATTGTTAAAGAAGATCTAAGAAAAGTAAAATTAAAGACTTTAACTAATACGGATTTTTTTTATTAATAAATGACAAAATTTGTAGTGTTTGCAATATTAGTAAAGACGTTAATAATTTTCATAAAAATAAAGAGGAATATAATGCAAGATGCAAAACTTGTATGAGTAATTATTATTTCACAAATAAAAATAAACTTAGAGAAAAAGTGGAATGTGAATGTGGAAAATTTGTTGTAAAATCATATCTTCGTAGTCACAAGTCTAAAAATATACATTTATGAAAATATTAACAAATTTGTTTTGTAATAAATGGAGATCAACACAATTAAAGAATTACGACAAATGTGTAAACAAAATGGAATCAAAGGTTTTTATAGATTGAATAAACCTAAATTAATATTTCATTTAAATAGATTCCCGTTTGAAGATGATTTATTTAGTGCACCTAAGCCTATCAGAATTGCAAAAGTAAAATGTGAAGGTTGTAGTACATATTATGATCCAGAAAAACGTGCAGAACATTTTAGAAGTAATAAATATTCATTTTAACAAAATTGTAGAATTTTAGAGGTTGAAACTGCATTTCAAAATAGGTTGGCCACATATAATATAAATAATAATACTAACTTAAGAGACCCTTCAATATTTCTTGCCTCTATTAAATATACTTTATTAAATAAAATACATGAAAAGCTGGTTGATAATAATCTTAAGGTAAACTTGAAATTATTTTGTAATTATAAGCAGCTTGACATTGAATCTGAAATGATTGAAGAGCAAAATTTTAAAACACGCAAAGTAGCCATTTTTGCTAGTACAGACCTAGAAGAATACTATGCTGAAGCAGAAGAAAAATTACTTGCTGAAGTGGAGGAATTTGAAAGAAAGGGATCCGGTTGGGTTTTATATAGTGTAAATTCTATAGAGCTGCGAATTAATAACTATGTTCCATTACGTGGATCTTCTTATGTGGCACTACCAAAATGGATACAAGACAAGAAAGCAGTTGTAAATGTGGAAAATAACGACGACAAGTGTTTTAGTGGTCATTATTATCATTCTTACATCCAGTAGATATAAATACTTGTAGATTAACAATCTATAATAAATATATAGATCAAGTTGAAATAATGTTTAATGGTATTCGATTTCCTATGGCACTGAAAGATATTAGTAAATTTGACAGGCAGAGTAATATCTCTGTAAATATATATTCTTTTGATGAGCAAGAAATAATATTTCCAGTATATGTAACAAGAGACAAGAAAGATCAACATATAAATTTGTTGTATATAAAGGACGATAAAAATAGTCACTATTGCTGGATAAAAAGTATGTCACTGTAAGAGGGGGACTGGGGTGGTCACTTCTCCTCTTATATACTCGGGTTCTTGCCAAATAGACGTTTAGGGTAAGGATGAGAAAGGGGTGGTCACTAGACTACCACGGTGTCGATATAGCGTAGTTGGTTTATATTAAATATCCATGATACAATGCGGTGGAACAACTACCTGTCGTTGTCCACATAGAGTTCTTATATAGTCGGTCAAACTGCTGATATAACAATATGCGATATATTGTTATTTATACATTGCAGTAGTAACTTCACGGAAGGTGATGTTACTATGCTGTCTCAGCATATTAGCATTTGTAATGCTTACATTCCTCCCCCCTTTAAAAATTTGCTACCCTTGGGAGCACAATTTACTCACAATTTTGCGATACAATTTTGCTGGACTATATATGAACCCCTTACAGTGTTTTATTTTCCTTAATTTACTCATTCTAATCCACCTGATACTGGAGTTGGCACTTGATGTAGATTGTCCCGTTACTTTTTCCTATTGATTGGCGGGTGACCAAATCCAGGGCTGTTCTGTTACCGGCCCTCTACTTCGGGTATGGATTCTACTAGGAAACAAGTGTTTAGGAGCGAGTGTATGGCTTTCTTCTGCTTCTAACTGCCTGTGCATTGCTTCTAATTCTACCGTGGTTGGTGCTTTTCTTTTCTCGATTTGAGTTGAGCTCTCCATTCCTATTTCCTCTTCCTGAACCTCTTCGATAACTGCTTTAAATGGTTTGAGCCTATTCACATGTACTACCATATTCCTTTTCCCAGTTTCCTCAACAATTCTGTAATTCACTGCACTCAGTTTTTCTTTTATTCGGTACGGCCCTGTCCACGGTTTTACTAAATTTTTTGATGTCCCTGCTAGTTGTATTTTGGTCGGATCATGAAAATATACTCGGTCTCCTATTTCAAAATTTGTTTGTTCGGCTTTTTTATTAAATTGCTTGTTTCGCTGTTCAGTTGTTTCCTTCAATTTTGATTTTACTCGTTCAAACACAATTCGCATTCTTTCTCTTACTTCGGCCGCATAGTTGTCATCATAATCGTATCTTAGCGTTCTTGGTCGTGATATGTCATCATAGGGCATCTCCATATCTCTGCCATGCATAATCAAGAATGGTGTCTCCCCTGTCGACTTGTGTACTGCTGATCTATATGCCATGAGAACATATGGTAGCCTTTCGTCCCAATCGGTTTGATCTCGGCTTATGAAATGGGACAACATATCTTTAAACACTCTATGGCTTCTTTCGATTACTCCATTTGTTTGAGGGCGGTATGCTGTTGTTTGCAGTTTCTCAACGTTGAATAATTTGCACACTTCTTTCATAGTATTCGAGATAAAATTTTTCCCTTGATCCGTAAAAAGTTGCCTTGGTGCTCCGTGTCTGGTAATAATCTCTTGTGCAAATATCCTTGCTATCGTTTCTGCTGTTTGGTCTGGGATCGCAAATGCTTCAGGATACTTGGAAAAATGGTCTTGGAACGTCAAGATGTATTTGTTCCCTTTCCTGGATGTGATTAATGGACCTACAATATCCATTGACGTCCTTTGAAATGGCGCAGTTATTTCTTGGAACACTTGCAGTGGGGCTGGTTTTAGGTTTGATGGTGTCTTCCTCTCATTGCATGAGTGACATTTATCACAATATTCTTTTATCTCCGTGTTCATATTCTTCCACCAAAATTTGTCTTTAATTCTTTTTAGTGTTTTCTCGTGTGCCTGATGGCCTGCATACGGCAGATTGTGATAGTCGTGTATCACTTGGAACGACATCTCATTGGGTATGACTAACTTGTGATTTCTCTCTTCTCCTGTTTTCTCTTTAAATTTTATACCTTCTCCGTCTTGGAAATAGCCTTCTTTTGATGTCAGTTTCCTGATTTCTTCGTCTTTTTCTTGTAGCTTCTTAATTTTATCTCTATCCTAGATCGGTAAATATTTATTATCTGTGTTTGACACTGAATTAATTGGTATTCGTGACAGCACATCTGCGTTTATATGTTTCTTTCCAGGTTTGTGCAATACCTCGTATTCGAATTCGCTCAGAAGTAGAGCCCATCTCATCAGACGCGAGTTTGAATCTTTTAGAGACATTAACCATTTCAGTGGTTTATGATCGGTTATTATGGTAAATTTTCGTCCGTACAGATAGCAGCGATAGAGCTTCACACCCCAAATTATAGCTAGACACTCTCTTTCTGATGTGTCGTAGTTTGTTTCCGCTTTGTTCAATTGCCTGCTTGCAAATGCAATTGGTCTTTCGTATCCGTTCTGCTTCTGGCTGATAATTGCACTAGCTGCTAATCCACTTGCGTCTATTGACAAGATGAATTCTTTATTAAAGTCTGGGTGCGCTAGTAGTGATTCTGTCCATAATGCTTCTCGTAATGTTTCAAACGCTTCTTGGCAATCTTTGGTCCATGTGAATTCTTCATCCTTCTTTGTTAATTGAGTTAATGGGACTGCGGTTTTAGCAAATCTTGTTATGAATCTCCGATAGAAGCCTACTAGTCCTAGGAATGCCCTTATTTCTTTCACAGATTTCGGTGTTGGATAGTTTCTGATTGTAGAAATTTTTTCTGGCTCCGGCTTAATTCCGTGTTGACTTATCACATATCCTAAGTACTTCGTTTAATTTTTTAGGAATTTACATTTATTTGGTTGTAATTTTAGATTAGCTTTTCGCAGACGGTCGAAAACTTTAGTCAATCTAGCAATGTGATCTGCTGTGTCTTCTCCGTTAAATATAATCACATCATCCAGGTATACTAAACATCTTTCTTCGGTTAATCCTGCCAGTACACTATTCATTAATCTTTGGAATGTGCTTGGTGCGTTTGCTAGTCCAAGCGCCATTTCCGTAAACTGGTAGTGTTGCCCTCCTGTGGTGAATGCCGTCTTTTCCTTATCGTCCTCTTCTAATTCAACTTGCCAGTAGCCTGACGCTATGTCCAGCGTTGTAAATAAATTAGCATTTCCCAGTTGGTCGAGCGTTTCTTGCATGTTTGCTACCAGGAAGTGATCTTTCTTTGTTACTTCATTCAGGCCTCTGAAGTCTATGCAAACTCTTATCTTGTGTTCTCCCTTTTCCGATTTCTTTGGTACGATTACTACTGGTGAGGACCATGGGGAATCCGATGGCTCGATTACCCCTTCTTCTAACATTTTTGCTAACTCCTTTTGCAATAGTTCTTTTTGGCTGAATGGGACCCTATATGCCGTTTTCGCTATTGGTGGTACTTCTTCCGTTATTATTTTATGTTTTACTTTATGCGTGCACCCCAGTTTTGTACCTTTTAGTAGAAAAATATCCTTGTACTCCTCTAGTATGCTTATCATTTGCTTTTTAGTATTTTCATCTAGATGTTCTAAATCGCAGTGGTCTTCCAGTTTGTGTGGTTCGCTTTTCTGCATGCTATCCCATTGTATTCCAATGTTATTATCTTCTTCATCCTTCGTCGGTTTAGCCCAATTACAATTACATATATTGTGTATTATATCAAATTGGTTCCTTGTATCCTCTGGCACTTTTCGTCTTTTCGTGTTTCTATTTTCCTGGCGTGCAATCTTCATTATACATTCTTTGATACGTTGCAGCTGCATTCTTTTAACTTGTACTTCATCCTGTTTTCTTGAAACTTTTTCCTGACTGTATTCTTTGATTATTTCGATTAAATTAGCTAAACATTCTACTTCCTTGGTCTCCATTTCTCTAAGCCTCTTGTCTATGAATTCTGTTAGATTTTGCTTATTTTCTGTCTTATTCTCGAATATTTCTGCCCTTCCAATTACAGTTCTTTTCGGAATTGTCACAGTGGTGTTTGTTATGTTTATTAATCGAATAGGTATCACCTTCTCGCTCTTGGTTAATACCCTGGCTGTCATTAGGCCGTATATGCTTGTTTCTTCTGGTTCGATTAATAATTCTTTTCCTGGTTTGCAAAGTTTTTGGGTAGCGTGGCATACATATTCACTTCTTGGCGGAATTTTTATTTCTTCTTTTACCCTGACCTTATTTTCTGCTGATACTGTTAATTCCTTGTGCATTTATTGACCTGTATCAACGTTGTTTTTATATTCTGTCTGCGTTGCTGTTTCTGTAGTAACCTTGCTGATGTTACATTTCACGTCCGTGTTTATGTTCGCTATGCTGTGCTCAGCAAAAATTTTTATAAACGTATTTCCAAGCGTGATGCAATTTGTTTGGTAATTTATTTTTGCTTTGAATTGTTTCAAAAAATCTCGGCCGAGTAGTCTATCTGCTTCCAATGCCAGTTCTTTAGGACAAATTACGCAGTCAAATGAAAAATTGCTATTGCTTCTGTTAAAATGTACCCTAGATGTACCATTGTACGTTAACTCTTCCCCCGATATTGAAGTTAATGTGCCTATACATTGTCTTTTTATCCGATGTTTTTTCACGTATGCTTCTTTTACTAGTGAGATGGCTGATCCTGTATCAATCAACAGCTTCAATGGTCTGTTATTTACTTCTAGAATCACGAGATTTGCTATTTCCTTTGGTCGTATTCCGTTTATATTTGGTACTATTATTCTCCTCCCGTATGTGAATCTGTTGACCCCTCGCGTTGGTACCCGGACGAAAGGCTTTAGCTGATTTAAATTACATCTGTTTCCTTGACTCCTGTAATATGCATTACTTTGCTTATTGTACTGATTTCTGCCTGTATTGAAAACCCTTGCGTGACACCCTACTGCTATGTGTCCTGATTTACCGCAGCGAAAACAGTTCTGATTGTACCTACAATTTTTCTGTATGTGGCCCCTCCTTTTGCATTTAAAACATTGTATTTCTCTTCTGCCCTGATTTCGGTATCTTGATGTTTGTATATTCGTGGTTGGAGATTTGGTTCTTCTGACGGCATTGATTTCTATGGATTCCGTCGCTTCTGCCATTTGTGTTCGCTCCTCTTTTTCTGCAATTTCCACGGCACCTTCGAATGTCAAACTTGCCGTTACTTCCATTATTGTTCTGACCAACCTTCTAACTTTGCTCGGAATTCAAGTTTCTCGAAATATTGGCTCGTGTCTTTCCCTGTGAGTTGCTCCACTGTGTTAGCTACATTGCCGTATGTCATTCTTGGACCTCTTAGTATTACCGTACCCTCTCCAGTGCCTCCCATTCTGTTTGTTGTTTCTTACCCAGTCGCGATCAGCCCAGATAACTGGCTGATCTTTATTCGGCACAAAAATCCGTAAACCGCTGCCACCAATGTAAGAGGGTGACTGGGGTGGTCACTTCTCCTCTTATATACTCGGGTTCTTGCCAAATAGACGTTTAGGGTAAGGATGAGAAAGGGGTGGTCACTAGACTACCACGGTGTCGATATAGCGTAGTTGGTTTATATTAAATGTCCATGATACAATGCGGTGGAACAACTACCTGTCGTTGTCCACATAGAGTTCTTATAAAGTCGGTCAAACTGCTGATATAACAATATGCGGTATATTGTTATTTATACATTGCAGTAGTAACTTCACGGAAGGTGATGTTACTATGCTGTCTCAGCATATAAGTATTTGTAATGCTTACAGTCACGATTAGTGGGATCTCGATTATCTAAGCATGAAGGTTCAAAGTATCTCTGTGATCGATGTTTATTATTTTTTAATTCAGAGTATAAGTTAAACATTCACAAAGTTGTTTGTTAAACCAAAGATTCAGTAAAAGTAATTATGCCAAGTGAAACTGAGAAAATCCAGTTTAAAAATTATAGAAATACAATGAAAGTTCCATTTGGTATAAATATGCAGACTTTGAATGTCTAACAAAAAAAATTCAAACATGTGCACCATCAAATAACAAATCATACACACATAGATACGAAAAACATGAACCTTCAAGTTTTTGTTAATATATAAAATAAATACATAAAGAATATAAGCCGCCTGTTGTATAAAGAGGTCCTAATGCCGCAAAAGTATTTATGGATAGAATTAGACAAGAAGTAGAAGAAATTGGTAACTATTATGATGAAATTGAGGAAATGTTACCTCTTACCAATACAGAAATAGAACAATATAATACTAATAATAATTATACTTTATGTGGGTGTAGGTATACAGAAGAAAATAAAAGAGTACGCCATCATGATCATTGGACTGGAAAATATATAGCACCTCTTTGTAATACTTGTAATTTAAAATGCCAAACTCCTAAATTTGTGCCTGTATTTTTCCATAACTTGTCCGGTTACGATTCGCATTTATTTATCAAAGAACTTGCTTATGATGACCAAGAAATAGATTTAATCCCACGTAATGAAGAACGGTATATAAGTTATACTAAACATACAGATGATCTACAAATTAGATTTGTGGATTCATTTAAATTTATGTCGAGTGGTTTGGAAAATCGTGCAAAGAATTTAAAAAAAGAACACAAAATATCATTGACTAAATACTTTAAAGAAGATGAGGTTGACTATGTAACTAAGAAACTAGCATACTGCTATGAATACATGGATACATGGTCAAGATTTACAGAGACAAGTGTTCCACCTAAATCGGAATTTTATAGCGAACTAAACGATTCAAACATATGTGATACAGACTATGAACATGTATTAAATGTATGGAATAAATTTAATATGCAAAATCTAGGAGACCTTCATGACTTGTATGTAAAAACAGATGTATTATTGTTGGCGGATATATTTGAGAATTTCAGATTAATATGCTACAATTTATACAAATTAGACCCAGCATGGTACTTTACAACACCTGGACTAACATGGGATGCAATGTTAGATTTAATATCTGACTATGATATGATTTTAATGATTGAAAAAGGTATTTGAGGAGGAATAGCACAGTGTTGTAAGCGGTATGTAAAGGCAGATAATAAATACATGGAAGATTATGACCCCGCGAAATCATCTAATTATTTAATGTATTTAGAGGCCAATAATTTATATGGTTGGGCAATGTCGCAGAAGATGCCATATGCAGGTTTTGAATGGGCCAGCAAAAATATTAATTTAAATCTAGCGGATGATGCAAATGAAGGATATCTTGCTGAAGTTGATTTAGAATATCCCATGGAGTTACATGATTTACATAAAGATTTACCACTGGCACCCGAATCAAAGAATCCACCAGGATCTAATCAATGTAAATTACTAACTACACTGGATAACAAAAAAAGATATGTTTTACATTATAGAAGCTTGAAACAATACTTATCAAAGGGAATGGTATTAAAACAGGTACACAGAGTAATAAGCTTTAGACAATCTTATTGGTTAAAGAATTATATAGACTTGAATACGGAAATGAGAAAGAAAGCAAGTAGTGAATTCGAAAAAGATATTTATAAATGTAGTTGGTCGTATCCAAGGTAATTATGTAATAGGATGGTTCATCGGAAGTTGGATAAATGCAGACAATCAGATTACCAAGTTTTTGCTAACGTTTCGGTCATATCCTGACCTTCATCAGAGCTGTAAGATATTTTATTTTTATGTAATCGCATAAGAGATGCAGAAAATCTATTTAAATAAATGTACTTTACATAGTTAAGTTACGAGTTAATAAAACAAGCAAAATTAACATAATTAACAAATTTTCATCATTTTAAAAAACAATATAATTAAAAGTTGTATAGTAAAGTAGCTTACCGCATGATTTTGTTAAAATTAGTCCGGGTACATTCTTATATTTTACAATTTTGATTTTATTTTGAAATTAAGTAAAGATTAGCAAAAGTTTTTGTGAACATTTGTTCGTTAAAATTGAAATTTATGAAGTTTATTTCCAGTGTGAAACGCACATTATTAAAACCAAACACACTATAATAAGTGTGAACAATCAATGACAATGTACGTTCCATTACGAACCAGTAACATATTTTGTTATTAAACAATAGACGACATATGTACTTAATCTTACATATTAAAAAATTTCACACACTTTCATTTAAAGGAGTAGTGTACTATGTTATTCATTGGTAGAGACTTACATTAGTACATATTTATACTATTTGGTGGACAATAGTCATTAAAAATTTTTTTAATGAAATTATTAATAGAATTTCTTATTAAATTACTTATTATATGTATTGTTGTTTTTTATTAAATTTAGAATGTTAGTGTAAACTTTACTTTGATTATCTGTGTCGATTCTGTAGTTAATACTGTTATTATTCATAAAAATATTAGTAACTTTTTGGAAATAACTCATATTTTTTACTAGGTCTCCGTCTTTTTCAATTATATCTTGATTAATTATTATTTTATTTGCAATATCCTCTAAATAGTTTTCATAAGTTTTATTAATTTCAGAATCAATGTGTATAAATTCTTCTTACTGCATCTGCATTAGTATTTGCTGTACCAGCTTTATAAACAATTTTATATTCGTATTCTTCTAATTTGAGTCTCCATCTTATTAGACGAGAACCTGGATTGTTAAAACTAAACAACCATGTTAAAGGTTTGTGATCTGTGACAATTGTGAAACTTTTTCCATATAAATAAGGGCGAAAGTGTTTTACTGGCCATATTGTTGTAAAGTCACCCATTTCTCAAAAATAATTATTTAATAGTTTTACTAATATTTGTATTACTTTGTATTATTTTAAGTCTAACCATATAATCGTATTTCATATTATATTACTACTTCTGAGACTACACATCCGTTCTAAATGTTGTTATCAACCTTTTCTCAGCTGAATTTACATCAAATGTCACGTTCGCCAAGATGGAAGGCGACTTGGTTGTCTCACGAAAGACGCTGAGTCCGTGTGAAACATAAAAGTTTGTAAATGAACGATGCAACATTGGGTGGATGTGAGTACCAGAAGTGTCGCGATCACCGAGTGGAACAGACGTTCTACCAATGTAGTTAAATTGTACCAATATTTCGTTTGTTCAATAAATCTCTTTGTTACATCAGACTACGTTGTTGAATATTAACCAAAAACCTTAAAAAACCTCTTATTGAGTTAGTAACGAAGTCTCGTCACTAATATTAGACACGAACCACCCATTTCGTTGTATCCGACAATACAACATAAATTTTGGTGTCAGGTGTGGGGTTGCCTTATTTGTTTTGCTTAAAAACGTACAGTTGGTTATTGCTTGATGCAATTAAATCGGTTTAACTAATATAGTTAATAAAATAAAGTGTTTAAAAACATTTCCGTCATTTAAATACCAATTGTTCGCCAAAGTCTATTAAGAGTGGTTACAGTGTTAATATCGAAAGAGTTACAACGTAAAATCGTGCATGTGATAGTTCAACGGAGCTTGAATTTTCATCATTTCTACATCTCGTGTGATCCTGATTACTTCTCCCCTCAACCAATCGTTGCCGAGTTTCAACAGAGGGTTATCAACGTCTGCATCATCTTTACCGTCAACAGGTTACAGTATTCCTGTTTTGTCTTCTCTTCTACGTCCAAAGAAAAAAAAAGTGAAAGTTCCACATCAAATAGTGTTATGTGAGTATTTGCGAGTGTTTATTTATGTCAGACTTATTAGCCATATTCGGAACTGATTTTAGTGACCTTATTGATTTAAACCTCGACGAAGAAATCAGTATGGCATTTTCAACTGAATTAGCTTTAAAAATGATCCCTGAGTTCAATGGCGACCGGGAAAAATTTCATAGATTTATCACATGTTGTGATATTGTATATGCCACTACTATTACTAATATGCAGAAAGAGCAATATCTGAATGTAATTAAATGCAAGTTATCTGGACAAGCTTATAATGTTATTAAATATAAAGAATTCCTTGAATGGCTACCACTAAAGGTAGAATTACAAAATCAATACTTAGAAAAGAGAACTATAGCACAAATCAAAACTGAATTGTTAAGTAGTGAGCAAAGAGTCAATGAAAATATTCGTTCATTTGCGAATCGGTTAGAAAGACTAACCGCTGATTTAAATGATGCTTGTATAGCAAGCGAAGGACAGGAAGCTACCATGATTATTCAAAATCTTAATAATAAATCATGTTTAAAAGCATTTGTTGAAGGTCTTTTAGAACCTATTAAAATAATAATTAAAGCGAGTAGATTCGTCAATTTTAATGCTGCAGTTGAATGTGCAGTAGAGGAAGAACGTATACTAAATCAAAATAAATCTTCCGCAGTAAAGACTTCAATCACTAATAAAAATAGTATTAGATGTTTTAAATGTCACAAAGTTGGACATGCAGCTGCTAAATGTTTTAGCAATTCTTATTTACCTTCGTATCCTAAAAGGAACGAGACATTTAATGTAAGTTCAGCTGAGAAAAGGTTGATAACAACATTTAGAACGGATGTGTAGTCTCAGAAGTAGTAATATAATATGAAATACGATTATATGGTTAGACTTAAAATAATACAAAGTAATACAAATATTAGTAAAACTATTAAATAATTATTTATGAGAAATGGGTGACTTTACAACTAAGATTGAAAATGGTAGCGAGGATTGCTACTGTTTTCATTTCTGACAACAACTTGCTCAACCATTTCGATATCAGGTTCACCAGGTAATGATTCATTAATATCTGCACTACTAAAGGTAGTATTGATTAATTTAACAGGAGAAAGTGTAATTTCTCTATTATTTCTAACAGAAGACAAATTTAAATAAATCTTTTTAAATTTTATACAAAAGTAAATCGTTAAAATTACTATTGCTAACGCAATTGAAGAAAATGTTATTATCAAATAAGTGAAATTAGAAGTAGATCTTTTAGTATTTAATTGATCAATTTTTTCTTTTTCTTTCAATTTATTTATATCATGACTGATTTTATCAAATAAATGAGTTTCTTCCAATTTTACAATATGATTGGAATTTATCGTTGGTTTAGGTAATTCACTTTTCATTATCAAATTTAAATTAAATTTGAAGGGTAATTTTGGTGTAAAGTCACTTACAATATTGCTATTTATAAAACTTAAAGTAGGTAATACTATATTATCAGTGTAAGCGATACATCCGCTTTTAAGTTTAAATTTTCCCGTACCATTTAAATTAATAGTGTTTCTTAAGTTATTTTTGCAAACAATTTGGACAGTTTCTCGAACTGGCAAAACAAATAACCAAGAATTTGGCAAAATCATTTGGATCCACATGCTATTTTTCAATTTCATTATTCTTTTATTACATGATTCAGGAATTTGTCCATGTCCTTTAAGCAATTTAGCTTCACAACCTCCTTCTCCGTTTACAAGTAACAATGGTTGTCCTTGATTACAAATATAAGTTTCAGATTTTAATTTATACATTTTGCAAGAGGTGGTGAGATATGTTTCTTTTACTAAAAAATAGTGCATTCTTGTTTGATCAATGACAAGAATTGGATTGCTAGGATAGATAAATCCAAAATTACTGTCTTCCATCAAAATAGGTAGACTACTTAATTTGATCGTATCATAAATAACATGTGTAACCAATGGTACAGTAAGTATAAAATTTAATTTTTCTTATATAAGTATAAATGGTAGGAATTATTATTTTATAATACATATGTATATTATCGAAAGTTAGAAAAATTGGAAAGTTTGCAGTATCTGGTAAATATTTTTGTATTTTTAATAACTCTTTATACAATTTGTTTGGACTAAGCACATTAGGATGAAGAATTCCTTGTTGAGCATTTAAAATGATTTGTAAGAGATTAGCTTGACTTATACTGAATTGTTCAATGTGAAATGAAACAAAAGTAATGAGTTCATTTACTCTGATAAAAAACTGTTCTCTGCTGTGTGCATGAGTTAATATGGCATCTAAATGTTGAACATAATGTTCCATTTGGCGAACTTTCGTTTCTAAACAGGTAACTGTTTCATTTATTTCCATAAAAGTGGAATTTGTTAAAATAGTGACAGATTCCAAAATAGAAGTTTGATCTTTTATAATATTTAGTAAGTTATCATCATTATTATGTAATTCAGAGATCTGAGCATCATAATACTCAGCATCTTCAGAATCTAAAGTTCCGAAAAGTATTTTAGAAATTTTCCCTATTGGGTTTAATAATCCACGTTTAACACGTGTATTTAAAAATGGTTCAATGACTTCATTCTGTTCCGTTAATTGTTTAAAGATACTATCTCAATTATTTAAAAAGGTTTTACAGTTTTCAATTTCATTACTTTCAATTGATTTTTCTTTAAAAGTAGAACAAAGTTTGCTTAGACTTGATATGTATTTATGAATATTATTATACTCATCATGAAAATTAGTTAAATTAAGAGAGACTATCAATCGCCATTCGTCATTGGATAATTTCAATATTCCAAATTTTTCGTAATACAGTCCTGGACTATTGTCGATAGGGGTTGTATTATACAACTCGTGACAACTCGCTGCTCGGAGTAAAATTCCGATGAATAATAGTAATACCGACATCCTGTAAGGACAAAAGAGATTTATAAGTTGTATGCTTGAGTGACGCTGATTGTAAACAAATATTGATAAATATAGATTTCAAAACTCTTGACCAAATAGAAATAAAATTTTAATATAAAATTGGCGGCATAACCAATAGATAATATGAAAGATATAAAAATTATTTATGATAAAATAATAACCCATGGATTCTTGATCCATTTTTAAAAATCTTAAAATTAGTTTAAAACAGTGTGAACTGTGATATTTTAATACATTTAAGAACACGCAATTTGTAGCTGAACTTAACATGTATGAAATGAGATAAAAATATCTCAACCATCTCCTGGGCTAGGTGGTAACATTAATTTTAAATCCAGGCCAAAATATAGGTAAAATGTTTTCCAACCCCCCGGTAAAAATAATAAGGAGACCCAAGACATGAAGTGCCCTTAATTATTATATTTTTTTTTATTTAAAAGCAAGCAGTGATAACTGCAACCTTTAATGAATAACTTCATTCATTAAAATTTTTCTATGACCCCTCAGGTCATTGACGTACTCAACGTCAAAGAAAGTAGAAGAGGTAGAAGATGGAAACAAATCCAACTTATTTAATCTGATAAACAGTGACATCTGCAGAGCCAAGACTTTCGACGGACAACTCTTGCATCTACCGTTTCAGACTATACGATGACACTTTTTCATCAAAATACCCGGTATGACTAGCGGCATTAGCGGGATACTACCGTATAACAAAATATTCAGGGACGGTTTCGGAAAATAGAAATAAAATTTTTAAAAGAAGACTCAATCCTCTGTTAAATAATTTCCAGCTAAAACAAAACAAATCGCTCAACGGCAACAAGCCAAAATAATTATTTCGCATGACGCAAAACAAATCGCTTTTAAAACACAAAATTATCAATGAGTCGAAACGAATCGCGTTCTTCGTGACGCAAGACTAAGGGACTTCCGTATAACTTTTACGTTCAGGAACGAGGTTGCCTTTCTCAGGATCTACCGTATAACAAAATGTTCAGGGACGGCGTTGCCTTTCTCGGGATCTACCGTATAACAAAATGTTCAGGGACAGCGTTGCCCTACCTGGGACCTCCGTTAGGGACTTATATTCCCTGACGGGGAGTGGACTTAAATGCCACCTCCAGCACGTTAGTCGCCTCTTACGACAAGCCGCGTAGCTGTGGTAAAATTCTACACCCTTAGCCACAGGGCAAATTTTAATTTTCTACTCGTGAAATAATTTCAATCTGTTATTATGTACCTTTACATATTTAGTTTTAATTTGGATTACTGAGTTTACTCCTTTTGTATCTATTACTTTATAAGGTCCTTCCCATAAGGGTTGAAGTTTCTTTGATACTCCTTTTGTTTTAGCTTCATTTCTTAAAAGTACATTATCTCCGATTTTAATATCTATATTTTTTATATTTTTGTCATAATTTTCTTTAGACTTATATTTCTTGTTTATAAGGTTTTCCCTGGCAAGTTTGTGGGAAAATTGAAGTCTAGATTTTAATTCTCGTGAATAATCATCATAATTGTAATTTAATTCTGGTTTCTTTGTAACAACCGTAGGAATTTCGGCTTTATGACCGTATAATAGTTCAAATGGGGTGTAGTCAGTAGCTGTATGTGGAGTAGTATTATAACAAAACATTGCGTATGGGATCCAAGTGTCCCAATTGGTTTGGTCCTTATTAACATAGGCTCTTAAATATTCAGCTAGGGTTTTATGACTTCTTTCTAAACAACCATTTGACTGTGGATGATAAGCCGTTGTCTGTATTTTATTTATTTTTAATAATTTACATATATCTTTGAAAACTTGACTGAGAAAATTAGTACCTTGATCGGTAAGTATAGAAAGTGGTATGCCATGTTGGCATATAATATTTGTTACTAAGCTTTGAGCTATTGTTGCAGACTCTTGATTAGGTATTGGAATGGCTTGTGAATATTTAGTTAAATCATTCTGAAAAGTTAGGATGTATTTATTTCCATCTAAAGATAGAGGTAACGGGCCTACTATATCTAAGTAAATTTTCTCAAAGGGAAATTTAGAAGTAGTTGTAATAGTCATAGGGACTTTAACTTTTCTATTTGATTTGTTTCGTTGACATTTTTCACAAGACTTTATGTATTCTTTTATGTCATTAAACATTCCAGGCCAATTATAAAATTTTCTTATTCTCTTAAATGTTCTATTGACACCTTGGTGTCCTCCTAATGGAGTTAAATGATATTCATTCAAGACTATTTGAATTTCTTCTTTAGTTAAATTTTTTATGATATTATTCATATAAATTGTTATAAAAATTTTTGAATCTTTAAATATATATCTCAACATTGTTCTTATTTTATTCCATTTTAATCCATCTAGACCATTCCCAATTGCTGGCATGGCTAGCTTAATTATTTTGTGTTGCAAACAAAATTCTTTTAATTTTAATAAAGTTTTGAATATGTTTTCATAAGTAAGTTTCTCAATATAACTATTCTTTGTTATAAGATAAATAATAAAACGATTATTATCTTTTAAATAAACTAAATTAAATAGTTTAGGGTTTTGTGATTTTAAATATTCTACATTATTAAATTTGTCTTTAAATTCTTTAGCTATTCCAGCTTTCATTTCCAAATCTTTACTGAAACAATGAACTAAACTGTTATCGATTGGAGCTTCAAAAATGTCTCCGTCTTTTTCAATTATATCTTGATTAATTATTATTTTATTTGCAATATCCTCTAAATAGTTTTCATAAGTTTTATTAATTTCAGAATCAATGTGTAATTGATAAATTCTACTTAATGCATCTGCATTAGTATTTGCTGTACCAGCTTTATAAACAATTTTATATTCGTATTCTTCTAATTTGAGTCTCCATCTTATTAGACGAGAACCCGGATCGTTAAAATTAAACAACCATGTTAAAGGTTTGTGATCTGTGACAATTGTGAAACTTTTTCCATATAAATAAGGGCGAAAGTGTTTTACTGCCCATATAATTGCTAAACATTCACGTTCGGTTGGGAAATAATTCATTTCAGCTTTATTAAAACTTTTGCTAGCGTAAGCAATAGGTAAATCTTTTCCAATTTCACTTTGAGACAGAACTGCACCCATAGCATAATTACTTGCGTCCGTTGTCAAGATAAATTCATTATTAAAATGTGGGTATTGTAAAATAGGTGGACTAATTAATTTTTTCTTTAGAATATTAAAAGCTTCATCACAAAGAGTATCCCATTTAAAATGTGCGTTTTTCTTTAACAATTCCGTTAACGGTTTAGCTAACTTTGAGAATTCGGGTATAAATCTGCGGTAATAACCTACGAGACCTAAGAATGATTTTATTTCTTTTGGATTACTCGGGATTTTAAAATTTTCAACAGTATCAATTTTTCCTGGATCCGGTTTAATTCCGTGATCAGTAATAACATGCCTAAGTATGCAATTTCCTTTTTTTAAAATTCACACTTATCCAGTTGTAACTTTAAATTATGTTGATTTAACCGTTTGAATACTTTAATTAGTTTTACGTTATGATCTACTAAAGATTTTCCATATATAACAATATCTTCAAGGTAAACCAAACATTTGATACCTTGGAGCCCGGTTAAAACATGATTCATTAAGCGTGGAAATGTGGGAGGAGCTCCTTTTAAACCAAAAGGCATGCGATTATATTCAAAATGTCCTGTAGACGTACTAAAAGCTGTTTTTTCTTTATCTTTTGAATCCATTAATATTTGATGGAAACCACTAGCTAAATCTAGGGTAGTAAAATATTTAGAATTTCCCAGTTGATCTAGGATATCCGTTATATTTGGCAATGGGAAGGCATCGCCAACCGTGGCTTCATTTAATTTTCGAAAATCTACTACTACTCGAAATTTCTTTTGACCACTAGAATCTATTTTCTTTGGAACTACTAACAGTGGAGCGTTCCATGGAATTTTACTATGCCAAATAATGTCGTTATTCAATAATTCTTTTACTTGGCTTTCAAATTCATTCTTTTGTTGTTCTGGTAACCTATATGGTTTCACATTTATTGGAGTAGTATCTATACTAACTGGAATTTTATTAGTAATACTCTCGGTATACGTTAATTTATCATAGGGAGATAAATGAAATAATTCATTAAAATTTCTACAGATTTCTATTATAGAGTCTTTTTCTTCAATATTTAAATGAGTGAGACGTAATTGTGAATTCAAATATTCTAATCGCTTGTAATTATTAGAATTTTCAAAATTTAATATTTTGTAATTTTTAAGATCGTCGACTTCTATTTCCTCTGAATTAAATTCAGTAGGTGTTTCATTAATATTTAATACAGTAATAAAATAACAACCATTTACAAGTTTGATTATACAATTGCTAATATATAATCCATTGGCAAGATCTTTAGATAGGCATAAGCCTTCATTAATACGTTTCGTATATATTTTAATTAAGTTTTCTGTTCGAGGAGGTAAAATAATTTTTGTTTTTAAGGTTGGAATTAACTTCCAAACTAGTTCATAATTATGCATTTCAAAAGACAATAAGTTTTTACTATAGTCGATGTTCGCTTTATGTTTGAGGAGAAAATCTCTTCCAATAATACCATCATTAAGAATAGGGAAATCGTTACGAACTACTTGAAAAGGGTGGTGAACTGCCTTGTCACCTAATTTTATTTTTAAAGTACAAATACCGTGTGTTTCTAAAGTTCCGGTAATAATGCCTTTCAAATTGACTTTTAACTTTGTATTAACCATTTCATTTCCTTTAAGCCTTCCAGATTTTATTATACTTATATCTGCTCCAGTATCAATTAATAAACTTGGTAATGATTCTTTACAAGAAAGTATTTCAATATTTACACTATCTGGTCTCTTAGTTACTTTTCCAGATAATTTATATATTCGTTCACTATAATTGTTTTCATTTACTTTATTGGCAGAAGAAAATTTTTTATTAAAATTAAAGTTTTCAGAATTACTATTGTAATGCGCGGTGCGACTTAATTTAATTGGCTCACTGGTGTACTGTCGCTCTGTCCAGGGCCGTATTCGTTTCCTGATGTAGGCTTATTATTTTGATTAGATAGAACTTTACTATTTTTAAAACCAAAATTTCTTTTATCCTTATAGAAATTTGAATTACCTGAATTACGGTAATTATATGCAGGACTGGTTTTTGAATCTATGTTTCTTTTCTTGAAACAATTACAAATATGATGTCCCGGTATTTTACAAAATGAACGAATAAAATTGATAGCTCGAACGTTCTCGTTCCTTTTAGGATACGAAGGTAAATAAGAATTGCTAAAATATTTTGCAGCTGTATGTCAAACTTTGTGACATTTAAAACATCTAATACAATTTTTATTAGTGATTGAAGTCTTTACTGCGGAAGATTTATTTTGATTTAATATACGTTCTTCCTCTACTGCGCATTCAACTGCTGCATTAAAATTGACGAATCTACTCGCTTTAATTATTAGTTTAATAGGTTCTAAAAGACCTTCAACAAATGCTTTTAAACATGATTTATTATTAAGATTTTGAATAATCATGGTAGCTTCCTGTCCTTCGCATGCTATACAACCATCATTTAAATCAGCGGTTAGTCTTTCTAACCGATTCGCAAATGAACTAATGTTTTCATTGACTCTTTGCTTACTACTTAACAATTCAGTTTGAATTTGTGCTATAGTTCTCTTTTCTAAGTATTGCTTTTGTAATTCTACCTTTACTGGTAGCCATTCAAGGAATTCTTTATATTTAATAACATTATAAGCTTGTCCAGATAACTTGCATTTAATTACATTCAGATATTGCTCTTTCTGCATATTAGTAATAGTAGTGGCGTATGCAATATCACAACGTGTGATAAATCTATGAAATTTTTCCCGGTCGCCATTGAACTCAGGGATCATTTTTAAAGCTAATTCAGTTGAAAATGCCATACTGAAATCTTCGTCGAGGTTTAAATCAATAAGGTCCCTAAAATCAGTTCCGAATATGGCTAATAAGTCTGACATAAATAAACACTCGCAAATACTCACATAACACTATTTGATGTGAAACTTTTACTTTTTTTTCTTTTCTTTGGACGTAGAAGAGAAGACAAAACAGGAATACTGTAACCTATCGACGGTAAAGATGATGCAGACGTTGATAACCCTCTGTTGAAACTCGGCAACGATTGGTTGAGGGGAGAAGTAATCAGGATCACACAAGATGTAGAAATGATGAAAATTCAAGCTCCGTTGAACTATCACATGCACGATTTTACGTTGTAACTTTTTCGATATTAACATTGTAACCACTCTTAATAGATTTTGGCGAACAATTGGTATTTAAATGACGGAAATGTTTTTAAACACTTTATTTTATTAACTATATTAGTTAAACCGATTTAATTGCATTACGCAATAACCAACTGTACGTTTTTAAGCAAAACAACTAAACCTACCCCACACCTGACACCAAAATTTATGTTGTATTGTTGGATACAACGAAATAGGTGGTTCGTGTCTAATATTAGTGACGAGACTTCGTTACTAACTCAAAAAGAGGTTTTTAAGGTTTATGGTTAATATTCAACAACGTAGTCTGTTGTAACAAAGGGATTTATTGAATAAACGAAATATTGGTACAATTTAACTACATTGGTAGAACGTCTGTTCCACTCGGTGATCGCGACACTTCTGATTCTAACATCCACCAAATGTTGCATCGTTCATTTACAAACTTTAATGTTTCAAACGGACTCGGCGTATTTCGTGAGACAAGCAAGTCGTCTTCCATCTTTGCGAACGTGACTTTTAATGTAAATTCAGCTGAGAAAAGGTTGATAACAACATTTAGAACGAATGTGTAGTCTCAGAAGTAGTAATAAAATATGAAATATGCTTATATGGTTAGACTTAAAATAATACAAAGTAATACAAATATTAGTAAAACTATTAAATAATTATTTATGAGTTATTTACAACAGTCTTTTACAACCGTGTTTGTCAAGCTACTATATTTTATATTTGTATCACTTACTATCAGACAGTGTACAATAGTATTTTCTGGAAACTTTTTATTAAACTGAAAGTCAATCTTTACATCTGTAATTGATTCCTTTATGGTCTATTTTTGATATAAACAATCTATAACAAATATTGGATAGTTTTTATTAAACTCATATTTAGAAACAATAGGTGCATTAATATGTTTGTTATTATGGAAATATGTCTTTTGAAAGTTTTTAAACATTGTGTATACACTACTATAGTCATTGTGGTCAGTATCTAACATTAAGTTTTCCTGTGGATAGCCATAGTTGTTTAATAATGCTTTTATATCATGCAGGTCAATAAAATCAAATTTTGAATTATCTACAGTTACATCTGTATCACGATTTTTAGAAAACGCTATGATAAAATATTTTGGACGTTTTACTAGGGTTGCTACTCGCCATGTATATTTCATCACATCTTTAGGAATTGTAGGATTACATTCATAAGTCCATGAATTATAATTTATTATTTGCTGTTTGTTTGAAGCTATAAGATTACTAATTTCTATTTGTTTTTCCAATGTGGGAATTACTAGTGCCATACTCCAATATACTTCTGAAATATTAATTTGCAAATTGTCTTTTAATGTCACAGGTGCTAATAAACAATTTGAATCATTAGTTGCTCTAAATAGTTGTAGTAAACTAGCTTTATTATATGTTTCAAATACACCGAAAATATTTTTTAGTGGCACAGTAACGGAAAAATATCCCTTTTAATCTAAAACATTCTCAGTGCCCCAGCCATCAAACATGTCTTGTTTATTAAAAGTAGTTAAACCTTTCATTGTTGTTGTATAACCTGGAGCAATAACTACTTCTACTTCTTTACTGGATACTAAATATTTTATTTGTGAATAGAGATATGTTATACCATTTTGAACAAATTGAATCGTCTTATTTATCTATTTTATTTAATATTAGTGGATAATATGCCAAGTTAATAGGTTGCTCAATTATATCATAACCAGGTCTTACCTTTAGAAAAAATTCATATATTGTACTAGTTTCTGTCGAGCCGATATACCATCCTATTGTAATATTTGAACATACTTTGATAGTCTTAACAGGAAATATATCCAAAGTGTTATCAGACATGTGCAGTATGTTTGGCTCTAGTACCCTTTTATTAAATCCCAGCAATGGTCCTATTGAGTTATATGTTGTAAAGTCCATGGTATAAATACTTTTAATCATTATTATCATAGTATTGTCATTTGGTTTTAATGTGAATCCTATACCGATAATTTCTTCTAGTATGTCTTTCAAGTCTTTATATCTATATGTACCATCATCAATTTTAATTGTTTTACTAACACTCTCTTTAATATAAGTAAAAGTATTATTTTTTAATTTTTCTGATACATTTGGAATAGTAAATGATATTTTTAAACTTTTCAGACACAATTCATATCTACCTTCTGATAAATCTAGTGGGGGGAAATAACTACTAATTAAAATAGATTGATTCAAATTTTTATAATTATCTAATGTGAGTGTACCCATTTATTATAAAAGAAATTATATATAAATTCTATACATAACTTTCCACAATTTGTTTCACTATATGACTGTTGTCTGTCATAATTATAATATATTTCAGCCTTATTAAAATACTTTACTAATTTTATTTCAGGGTTTACGTTTCCATAACTATCAAAATTGTAAACTTTATTATCAATTTTTATATAAGCTACCCAGTGAGTACCTGGTCCCGAATTAGAATCTAAATTGACTATACCTGATTCATTCTCGTTCATTAGCTTAGGCAAACTGTCATCCATAAATACACTTCTTAAATATGGAAGTCTTAACTCTTAAGCATATTTCAATATTTCTATATTTGACAATGGTCTCTCTGGTATCAATTTTTTTTTATTTTTCCTCCACGTTTCTGTTTATTATATGCAGGATCGCCTATGTACATCCCATTACCAAAAACCTTCTCGCCTACCTTTTTACCTGCTTGCAACATTGCACCTGTTCCTAGAGCGGCTAATGCACCTTTAATTAATGTCATTACAACTGGAATTGCGAATGGAAGAAAGCCGCCATTTTCTACAGCAATATCAGATAATGCACCGCCTAATTTCATACATGATCCTTTTATTATTGGTGCTGCTGGCAAAAGTATTACACCACCTTTCTTGTCTGTTAAACTATTTAATAATTGCGTTGTAGGTAAATCGATACTGCTTTTTATATTTGCTAATTGATTTACAATATCCTGTACATTGTTTGACTTAGAATTTTGTAATGCTGCCATTAACATTGTGACAGGAATAGGTATTTTTGATGGAGGACTTATTTTTTCTATCTGAGATGCAGATAATTTTATAGTAGCTCCTACTCCTACCTCTTTAGCTTTTTGAATTTTATTTAATTGACTTTTACTCAATATTTCTGCCATTTCCACTGATTTATTAGTATAAAAATTAAGGCCCATTCCCATTTTACGTTTCGCTTTCATTATACTTGTAACTGATCGAGCAGCTATTTTTTCTTTAAAACTTGCATTTTTATCTAATACTCTATTCCATGCTTTATATTCTAATATATAATAGCTTTATTTCTGTTGTATACATCTGTATATTTAGAATAAGCTATGTCATGTTCTCGGCAAGTTTCATCTAATCCGTTAACTCCTTTATTACCTCTTGCTAATCGCTTTTCTAACTTGGTACCTGAACCACAGTAAATATAACCTGGTATATGTACTTCAAGCGGTAATTTATTTATTAAACTATTTACAAATCCAGATCTTTCTTTTTTCCTCATTTATAAAGAAACATTTTCCCGTTCTAAATGGAAGATTATCTTGAAAAACGTAAATATGTTTACCGCAAATCTTATAAACATTATAGTAAAATTAATCTAGGTATGCATTTGGGCGAAGTTTTATTTACAGGCAGTAGTTTATCAGCGATAACAATGCCCTTATTATCAGTTATCGCTGTCGGGTCACCTTTACTTATGTGTGTCTCTGAACTCTTAAATATAAAAGAAAAAATGATTGAATTCAAGAAATGCTATGATTTTTAAAATAATTTACTATTAACATTTAAATCTGGTGAAATATTAGAGGCTCAAATATTTATTTAGGAACGCGAGTTTATTAATAACATTTATTACTTTTGCGTTGAGAAACATTTAAAAGAAAAAAAGGTGAACGGTTATGATGCAATGTGAAGTGTTCTAGTTTATTCTGTATTAGTAACAGTCTTTAAGATGCCTTTGCAGCGTGAACATATACAAAAATCGTTGAATAAAATTTCATAAAAGTAGTGGCAGAATATTACTAGTATAATAAAGTGCTTAAGGACAACTTCAAGTATGTATTATTAATTAATAATTTATATATTTAATATATTTAAATATGTATATATGTTATATATGTATTTATTATATATATTTATAAAGTTATATATTTTATATAGTTAAATAGTTATATAAATATATATATAAATATATAAATATATATATATATAAATATATATATATATATATATATATATATATATATATATATATATATATATATAAATATATATATATATATATATATATATATATATATATATATATATATATATATATTTATATTTTTATATATTTAAATAGTTATATATTATATATTTGTATATTTAATATATTTGATATATTTTATGTATTTGTTGTCTAATTTTATATAAATTTCCAGTACTCAACGAGATACCACCATGGAAACAGAATGCTGTAATAACTAGAGGTCTCACTACCACATTAGTTATATGACGTAATACCACCGCGGTGATACTTATTTAAATTTATATTATGTTGAATAATTTTATTTTACATTTATATTTTCTGTAAAACATTTCTTGCATATATATTCAACTAGTACTATGTGTATGAACTTCTATATTTCTTGTATGTATTCAACTATTATGTGCATTTATAATAAAACTTTTTTGCGGTCAAATTTATTTTCTTTAAATAAATTCTATATAATTTTTACGATATATTTTAAACTATGAGGATTACTCACCATCCTTCCAAATTAAATTATTATCCTCATTTGTTTGTTATATTTAATTTTATTTACCTAATTTATATATTTATTTTGTTTAAGCAAAATCAATATTTATTTTTTACTTATTTTTTTTATATATTTTATATTTTGAACTATTCGTTTAACAAATTCTATATCATGCATCTCTCTAGTACCTATTTTCTTCTTACCGTTATATTTTAAACTAGGAAGATTACTGTTCAACTCTTCAATACTTGGTATAAATCTATTATACCGTTCCGGTAATGATACTTTAAAATTCCCTTTACCAACTATTATTTCCTCACCATACTTTCCTTCAATTACCTCAAAATATTCGATTTTATACGTTTTATTCTCCAACTCTGACAATTTTCTAAATTGTGAATTACTACAATTAAGCATACCTGCTAATTCGTTTTTATTCTCCATTTATTAGAGAAAAAATTTGTCTGTACGTTCAGGTTTGTTAATTTACACTTTTGGTACATTTTACTAAAAATAGGGCAAAAGTACTCATTTATGGGCATTTTCACGGTATTTCTAGCAAAAAACGGGATGCGTTCAGTTTTTTTTGAGTTAGAACTGCCATTTATACACTACTGGTATGGCCTTAACCTCACTACTCCGAGAGGTTTTCCACATTTTGTGGAAACCGTTTCCAGTTCCTTACGATTGGAACTATTTATGTAGCACCGTTTCTTCCCTGTTTATAGGTTTTTGCAGTTGGTTCAGTCTGCGGCCATGTCGGGTTGTTTGTGCACCCCGACTGTTATTTCCCACCTACACCGGGATAAAGTTTTGGCAGAATCCTACTAGAGCATGGCCCAGGACCAGTTACCAGGCTCCCGAGGCTGTTTAAGAAGGGAACGAATACCTCAGGTTAAGCATAGGGCTTCACCCGCTTACGGCTTCACCCGATAAAAAACACGTCAGTCACTATTCGTTTGTTTTGAATAATTTAAGGTTATAAATTCATTAAATTGTACCGGCGGGTTTGCCTAATCTATTGTGGTTTAAAATTATAATTACTATACATTCGTGAAGCTAATTGTTGGTATTATTGGAACGGAGCTTCCTTACCCCTTCTTCCTACCCACGATCACATACGCTAAGCTAACCGCGTTGCCACCCTTACCACCTAGCGGCTTTTGTGGGGAGCGCAAGCTCGTCACAAGCTGAGTCAACGTGCTAAGCTTAGACTATGAAGTCCTGTATAGGGTACGGGTAGACGCAAAGTGCTGTATTGTATACTGGTTAATTCTTATGTGCAGATTAGTTTAGCAACGGTTGTTTTATTAGTAAGAACAAATAAAAATGTCAGTCATTCACATGCCCAAATTTTCCTGTGGTGACTGGAGCGAGTGGATGCAAACGTACGACGCGTTTGCATTAATAAGGAACTTGGACGCGGCGGCAAAGTTAACCGCGATTCCATCTTATTTGGATGGGCGCGCCAAAGAAACTTTTGGGAGTTTAACAGCCGATCAGCGGAATGATTGGAAAACTACCTGTTCGAGTTTGCGTAAAATATTCGCACTGGAAGAAGATGATGTTGAAGCCTGCTTTCGCACTTGCCGTCCAAAAACCTGGAAAAACTCTCGCTATGTTTTCAAACACTATTCGGATTTTAGGCAACCAGGCATTCGTAGAGTTAAGTGCACCAACCCGATAATAGCTCTGGTTGCGTAAATATTATTAGGAATCATTCTCAAGGCACCGAAGAAACTGCACGACAGAATCCAACCACATTAAATTCAGCATAAGTATACGGTCAGACAGCATTGCAAATAAATAAAACAACCACAGCCAAGTAACAATATGGTTAACGAAGATGCAACAATTAGTTGTTCTAGTGAAACCAAAACTTAGTCTGAGATATAACAACTGCGTAAGATGCTCGAAGTGCTAACCCTATCAGTAACAGAGTTAGCTAATAAGACGCGTCGCTTACAGGGGCCAAGGCAGGACCCAGAACTATTACGGGAGCAAAGATTTGATTGGCGTAATCCGACATCACCTCGCTTATTGCACAGATGGTACTCCGTCGCGATCGTTCACTTTCGCTGCGCTGAAGTAACCCTCATGGTAACCGAGACAGGGAACATGATACGTAGCGGCAGTGTTTCGAGTATGATCGGACGAGACATTTAAAAAAGGACTGCACAAGCCGTAATTTTACACACAAGTACGGGACAAACAAACAATGTCGATTCGCGAGCAAGTGATGTACTTTATGTAAACGTACATGGACTTTTAAATAAGCTGGGGATTGTATTTTTCATGGATACTGGTACTTCTCGGTGTTTTGTGTAAAAAGATGTGTGGGATAGCGTGGGGTACGTGAAGCTTTGTTCGAATAATGGGCTTGTAGCGCTTGCGGACAATGAATCGTTACAAATATTCGGGATGTGCGACGAGATAGTGACCCTAGAGGGTTTACACTTTCAGACCGAAATGAGCGTGTGTCACAACCTCATTGATGATTGTGTACTCGTCTGCACATTTATTCGGGCCAGAAAGTGCATTTGTGTTCCGTCTGAAAACTATATAGAGTAATGGACATAGGATAAATGAAAATAGTGCGGTACGTGCCACCAATGTGTTGTGTGAAACGGTACTAATTCCTGCCAGAACTGGAGTGATTGCACCCGTGAAAATTACTGGGAAGGAGGCTAACCTCCTTGTGTCTCAATGGAAGAACACGAGTGTTATAACTTCGAATCGATAGTATGTTCGGATGAATTCGTTCCAGATCCATCATTGCTCGATCAAGCATAAACGCTAGGAAGTCCAACAGCGACCACGCGAAGTCTAAGGACCGCGAAGACCCCAGCAAAATTTTTGTAAGTAAGATATCACGGATGATCTGTTTGAAATACCCCGAGACTGCGAGATAGCTCATTGAGTATCCGAAGATTTACGAACGGGTCGCGGTATCGTGTTAGAATATCGCAGGCGGTTTCGAGGAATAGATTGCTTTTTGGGACAGATTATTCGACCAAGAGTTGTAGGTGTCCTACAGGCCGAAATGAGGTCATTGTTCTTCTTAGTTACTAAAGCACAAAGTCACCATAATCCCACTTATGAGGCCATTACTAACAGTTCGCGAGCTATGCGCGACGAAGAAATTTTCAAAATAGCCATATCCATGAACGGTTGAGGATTACTTAGCTTGGAACCACAACGCGTTAAGTCTATCATCAAAAAGGTATTTCAAAACACAAATATCAAAATGCGAATTAGTAAATTGCTCCGGAACCGAGTCCCCCAAGACCAAAGCCGCTCGACCCAGTTACTCTGTAGGGATATTTCAGTTCCTAGTGGATCCTCGTCTGGTTCCTCGCCATCGATTTACCAACCTAATTATGAACTCAGGAATGTCAGTGATGGTGAAGATAGTGTTGTAGTAACACCTTCCAGAGCAAATTGCTATGAGTACCTATCATCCCAGGAAAAACCGAATACCAGGGATTGAATGGACGACAAAAATAGTTCTGTAAACGGTCAATTGGTTCAAGGGGTATATGTGACACGAGAAGTCAAAGTGGTTACAGACAAAAGAACTCAGAATCACGTGGAAATTCATATAGGCGTAGTTATTCCAGAGGATGGTTCTCAAGAACCACCATCAGAGGAGCAACCAAATCTACCAAAGCGATTTAAAAGTGGAACTTTCCGTCGCCAAAATACCCTCATGTGGCTGTAGACCAGCCATTGCAAAGGATTGTATAGATTTAAGAGGGGTAAAATAAAGCGCGCTAAATAAAACGGATCAGTGCAGCCGCTTGCAGACTAATAAATTGACGCGAAGGAAAAGCCGTGAAGTGAAGTGGTTGCGACTAGGGCGAGTGTAAGGCTCAGAATATAATGTTTTGCTTAACCAGTTCTATATTTAAGGATAAACTTTAACAACGATCTAACTAATAAAGATATGGTAAATAAAAAGGCACGCTGCATATGCATCAATTATATATATATATATATATATATATATATATATATATATATATATATATATATATATAAATTTTATTGTATTGTAACAAACGCGCGTCTTAAGAGAACGTGCACGCGTTTGGCTCCCTCTTAACTATATGCGTGTAGCGATGTTTCTGCTATACTCCCCTGGTGGTTGGTTTCTAGGTGAAGTCTGCTAATACACACTTTAAGGTCCAGACTGGGGTTAGCTCGTTAGAGATTAAAATGGTTTAACAATAAATAACAATTTAATTCAAACCAAAAAATATAACAAATATGACAACGAAAATGGATTTACAAAAAGAGACTGAATAAAGCTCAGGTTACTTACTGACAAAATAATACTCGCTAATCGCAATCTGAACTGAGACCCCGATGTCAAGCGACATCGCGGTCTTATACTCAATTTTGACCTAAATGCAAATGGCCAATATTGTAAACAAATCCAGACCTAGCAACATTTCGTTAAATGCGGATGGCACAATTTTTATGCAACTGTTGCTAGATATGACGTAGCTAGTTGCATTTGCTAATCGCGAATTACCTAGCTCAGCAAAACTGAACTAGGTCGGTACGCCCCCTCTGTCAAAGTCGTGCGAACCTCGGTAGGTTCATCTTCTAACAATGGTTGATCCAACTGAGAGGTGCCACTCCCAGTCCAATCCGTGCGATCCACGAGTGGCTCGCGTTCTGGCAAGTTTTGATTCATCTCCTTGATAAAATCCGTGCGAACCTTGCATGGTTCACTTGCCAGTCGAATATGACCAGACTGAAGAGTGCCCTCCTCCCTCAGATTCGTGTGAGCCATGAATGGCTCGTTTTCAGGCAACCTTTGATCCAACTGAGAAGTGCCCTCCTCAATGAAATCCGTGCGTACTACCCGTGGTTCGCTTGCCAGACGAAAATGACCCGGTTGAGAAGTGCCCTCTTCAATCAGATCCGAGTGAACCTTGAATGACTCGTTTTCTGGCAACCTTTGATCCAGTTGAGAAGTGCCCTCCTCAATGAAATCCGTGCGAACCGCCCGTGGTTCGCTTGCCAGACGAAAGTGATCCGGGTGAGGAGTGCCCTCCTCAATCAGATCCGTGTGAGCCGTGAACGACTCGCCTTCTGGCAACCCTTGACTCAACTGAGAAGTGCCCCGCTCAATTAAATCCGTGCGAACACTACGTGGTTCGCTTGCCAGACGTTTGTGATCCGAGTGAAGAAAGCTCTCCTCTATCAGATCCGTGCGAACCGCAAGTGGTTCGCCATTAGCGACGTTTTTCTCCGTCACGTGGCTCGCCTCTCTTTCCAAAACAGTCTCCCTCCGGATTCCTAACTCAGGTATCTGAATAACCTGCAGCATGCAAACGTTTAATCGATTACTGCCATCGTCGTTTGAATCCGCGACCCGAGGAACTAATTTTGGAAAGGCATCCGTTAAACTGTCCGGCGTTGGGTCGCCCCCGAGACAGTCTTCGCGTTTAAAAGACACTGTGGTGTCTGCGCTCGATACCCGATTGTTCTGCTTGCTAATCGCGGTTTGGTGCTCTTTTCCCGTTTGCACCGGCCCCTTTGTAGGGAGGGTCCGTTTTCCCGATCCCGAGAAAGTTTTATATTCGTCACGGCCCGTATAGCCGTCTTGTGCATATCGGCTTTTGATATTTTAACCTCTCGCGATAAAACCTTCTCATAATACTCCGCGACCGGAAGGGCTTCCTCCACCGTATAAAAGTTTTTATGTTTTCGTACTTCGTTGCTCAAACGCGTGTCTAAACCGTCCAAAAATTGTTGTACTAACGCGGCTTCTCTCTTAAAATGATTTCTGATATTTGAATCTTCCTCATTATAGTTACTACGATATAGATTCGCGGCGGCTGACTCTAATCGGAAAACGAATTTACAGAGTGTTTCCACTTTCAACCGATACATTTTTAAAAATTCGCGTTCGGCGGTAGTGGTATCTATTTTTCTCCCAAACAATCAGATTAGCCAAGTTTTGAATGCACAAACCGTGGTCGATCTTTTATCTGCCGGCAACGCGTAAAAATAGGACTGTGCGTCGCCCTTAAGTCATAGTTTCATTGCCGTCACGATCTGAATTTCCGACCAGTTGCAACATCCCGCGGTTGGAGCTACCCCGTCGAAAAATGATTCTAAATCCGCCCCGCCGTAATAATGTTCGGTACTCTGTAATGCGTTCATCGCTGATGGGTCCGCAAAGATTGGCCCAGTATGAAGTCTCGCTCCACTATCCATCTCATTTGCCCACTTCGTCCGACCTGGTGTGGAAGGATTCGTTAAGGGAGGTAAATGATAGGAAAAAGGAATTCTTAGTACATCTGAGGTTTGTACGTCTTTATAGGTGGGTGGTGGTGCGAAGGGTGTTGCGGTCTCAGAAGTGTGTGCCGTTGTTACCGTTGTTACTGTTGAAGAAAACATTTATTTTAGTTTAGTTTGGTTCCGCCGTCCTCATGTATATTGTTTTTAGTTAGTCTCCATAGTGATAAAAAATAAGAGTCTGTCAATTATATAAAAATATAATTGTCTATTGCCCAAAATTTAAATAAACCATATTAATAAGATTACTTACTTTCGTGTTTTATTGACTATCATTAATATGGTAGCAGAGCGTAGTTCATAAACACGAAAAGTTGCCAGCATGGAATTCCAGGGGATTGAAAAGCTGCGAGGCGCAGACAACTGGAATTTATGGAAGTTCGTCATCAGGAACCTTTTGCGAGGAACTGAGAATGCATACGAGGTATGTACTGGAGAAATCACGAAACAGGAAGCACTGACAGCAGAAGCCAACGCAGAGGCGGTGGCAACATACAATGTGAGTATGAAAATATGGGATAAAGCGGATAGATTGGCTAGTCAAATAATTGTGAAGTCCATCGAAAGTAAGGTAATGTTGTTGCTCGTGACATGCGAAACTGCGAGAGACATGTGGGTCAAATTACATGCTATTTACGAACAGCAAACGGAACAGGCTGCTCATACTGTTCAAGCTGAATTTTTCAACTTCAGCATGGATCCAACAGACGATCTTGTCTCTCACATTGCAAAATTCGAAGGACTAGTGTTACGCTTACAGCAGGTGAGAGTAAAGCCAGATGAATCGTCTCTCATGGTGAAGCTATTGGATACGTTGCCGGACGATTACGAAAGCTTGCGACAAGCCTGGTGGGTCAGACCAAATGACCAGAAAACTCTGGCCAATCTGGTGAGCATTTTGACGTCGGACGACAGACGACGCCAGCAGCGGGCAGCCAAACGCGAAGAATTGGTGGCGCTGATGGCGACCAAACTAAAGATTGATGAAAAAGGTAAGCAGGCGAAAGCACCCCGAAAATTAGCTGATAAAGGTACTGAGAAGAAGCTGTCATTTCGATGCTACAATTGCGGGCTTATTGGTCATATAAGCCGCAACTGTCGGAAGCCGAAGCGGGACAGAGACTCATGTAGTTCGAAGGTGGACAAGAACAGCAACAGGGACCAAGCGTTCATCAGCGAAATTTTAAACACGGAGCTGGACAGCGACTTGTGGATCGTCGATTCTGGGGCTACGGACCATTTGACATTTCGTCGAGAGTGGTATTCGTCGTATAAGGAATTCACATCGCCAATGAAAAACTATATCGGTGACAAGTCATTTATGAATGCTGAGGGACGCGGAACGATACGTTTTGAAGCAGAAGTTAATGGTAAATGCTTGCCATGTCACATGGAAAATGTTTTGTACGTGCCCGGTGCTCGCAGGAATTTATTTTCTGTAACATCTGCGTTGGACAAAGGCTTGGCATTCAACTCAACCAAATCTAACTGTGAGTTTACGAAAGATGGAGTGGTCAAGGCACGAGGCATTAGGTACGGTCAACTCTTCCAGATGTTAATACAAGTGAAGATACCTGAGGTAGTACGGGACAACGAGGCCAACGTATCAATTAAGGATTCACTCCAAATATGGCACGAGCGGATGGGACACCAGAACAAGCGTCACGTTTTGAAAATCCTACAGCAAAATGGAATCGAGGTAAGCAAGAACAATGAGTTTTGCAGTGAATGCGTCGAAGGCTAGCAGCACAGGGCGACTTTCCACTCAAGACAACAGCGAGCGACGAGTTGTGCAGACGTTATGCACGCTGACTTGTGCCGCCCGATGGAAGCTGCGTCACTCGGAGGGACTAAGTATTTTGCATGTTTCACGGGCGATTATTCTAGGATGCGATTCGTCTATTTCCTGAAAGAAAAATCTGAGACATCAGATAAGATTAGGGACATGTTACAGGTCATCAAAAATAGCTACGGACGATCTGTTAAATCACTGCAATGTGATGGTGGATTGGAATTCGATAACACCACAGTGAAGAAACTTCTAAGTTTGAACGGCACTAGACTTGTCATCACGAATCCTTATACTCCCGAGCAGAACGGCTGTGCAGAGCGAACAAATAGAACTGTTGTAGACTTGGCTCGCACAATGATTCTTGCGAAGGATTTACCAAAGTCCCTTCGGGCTGAAGCAGTTAATACTGCTGTGTTTCTGCTAAATCGAGTTGGTCCCAGCAACGTTGAGAATAAAACGCCATACGAGTTGTTTACATGTCGAACCGGGCGCTTGGAGGAGTTACATGTCTTCGGTACCGAATGTTTTGTTCATGTTCCGAAACAGCTTCGGAAGAAGTGGGACTCCAAGGGTCAGAAAGGCACGTTTGTCGGGTACCAGTCGGACATCGACGGGTTCCGAATTTGGGTGCAACCTGGAAATCGGGTTATTCGAAGCAAAAATGTCGTCTTCACGCCGGAGCGAGCTGGGAGAACTCAGGCATTGTTTCCATCTGATGTCGACGAAAAGTCTGATAAAAGTTCCCGATTTGACATAGTTGAACCGGAGGTGGACGACATAGACGAATTCCTCGATGCAGCCAGTGGCCCTCCGTCAGGGAGAGTACTTCGGAACCGGACAATACTCAAGCCACCTGATCGCCTGATCGAAACTATGGTCTCTGAAATGAGCGAACCAAAAAGTTTCCAGGAAGCGATAGCATCAACGGAACAAAAACATTGGGAAACGGCCATGGAGAAAGAGATGCAGTCTCTCGAAGAGAATTTGACGTGGTCTCTTGTCAAAGTACCAGTGGGTCGGAAGGCGATATCCAATGGATGGGTATACCGCATAAAACGAGACGCAGATGGTGAAATTACACGCTATAAAGCTCGTCTTGTTGTTCGTGGCTACAGTCAACGCGAGGGTGTCGATTACACTGAGACCTTCGCTCCGGTGGCCAGGTTTGACACGGTTCGTGCAATTTTGAGTATTGCCACCGTTGAGAACCTTAAATTGCAGCAATTCGATGTGGAGTCTGCATTTTTAAATGGATTCTTGGAAGAGGAGATTTACATGCAGCAACCAGAAGGTTTCATCGATGGCAGCGATCGTGTGTGTAGACTCAGGAAGAGTTTATACGGGCTTAAACAATCGCCTAGGACTTGGAACAGGACCTTCAAGGACGTATTGATCAAATACGGAATGACTGAAAGTACGGCCGACTCTTGCCTTTTCTATCAAAATACAGGTCAGACCAAGTTAGTAGTTGTTTTATACGTTGACGATGGGCTGGTTGCTGCCACAAGCCAAGAGGTTATTGACGAGTTCCTGCGGATGCTACAAGGTAACTTCAAGATCACGGTGGCACCAGCTGGACATTTCCTGAACATTCGAATCAATCGTTGGGAAGATGGTTCAGTTGTCATTGACCAAGGACATTATGCGGAGTCTATACTTCATCGTTTTGGCATGGTCGACGCAAATAAGGTTTCCATAAAATTGCAGCTTATCTGGGCAATGAAGATGCAGAGTCAACAACCGCCCCATATCACGAGGCAGTTGGGTGTCTGATGTACTTGGCTGTTGCTACCAGGCCAGATCTTACCTTGGCCGTGAATTACGTTTCCCAGTTTCTCGAAAGTCCTGGAGAGAAGCACTGGACTATGGTGAAACGTATAATGAGGTACATCAAAGGCACAACTCACCTTGGTATCAGGTACAGCGCAAGTGAAGGAGATGGAATTCTAGAGGCATTCAGTGATGCTGATTTCGCAAACGAACCAGAGACGCGGCGATCTGTGAGCGGATTACTCTTCAAATACGCAGGAGGAGCCATCACCTGGGCCAGCAGAAAACAGCAGAGTGTCTCACTCTCGACAACAGAAGCTGAGTATGTTGCTGCTAGCGAGGCGGCAAAAGAAGCAGCTTGGCTAGGACGTCTTTTCGAAGAGATCGCTCCGTTAAAGAGTATTCCAGTACTCTTGGTGGACAGCGCAAGCGCAGTCAAACTCGCCAAGAACCCAGAATTTCATCGTCGTTCTAAACACATAGATGTTCGCCACCATTATGTGCGAGAACGAGTTCAACTAGGACATCTGCTCATCGAGCATATACCAGGGGAAGACCAAATAGCGGACATTCTGACTAAACCCATTCCTCGAGAGCAATTCGAAACCCTTCGTAATCTTGTAGGGATGGTACCCAGCAATTTGTAAAATGTCATTTCTTTATTCATACTGTAATTTCAGAGAAAAACTAACTAAAGTTTTAGGGATGGTGTTGAAGAAAACATTTATTTTAGTTTAGTTTGGTTCCGCCGTCCTCATGTATATTGTTTTTAGTTAGTCTCCATAGTGATAAAAAATAAGAGTCTGTCAATTATATAAAAATATAATTGTCTATTGCCCAAAATTTAAATAAACCATATTAATAAGATTACTTACTTTCGTGTTTTATTGACTATCATTAATAGTTACTGTTGCTGTAGTTGTGTGCGCCGTTTCCACCGCTGTGGAGATATCACGCCAAGCAAACGGCATCCTGATATCACCACACTACAAATAGTTAAGCCGTTTCGAAATTCAATACTGGTGATTGAAGATCACACAAAGCTACTGATCCTACCGACTGCGTCAATGTAACAAACGCGCGTCTTATGAGAACGTGCACGCGTTTGGCTCCCTCTTAACTATATGCGTGTAGCGATGTTTCTTCTATACTCACCTGGTGGTTGGTTTTAGGTGGAATCTTCTAATACACTTAGATATGTCCTGACTAGGATAAGCTCGTGAAAGAATTAAATTGGTACAAATAATAAATAAGAATTTAATTCAAAACTATAAAGATCTAACAATACAAAAATAAACAATGACTTTACAAAATACTGGTTTAAAGTTTACGTTACTTACTGACAAAATACTACTCGCTAATCGCAATCTGAACTGAGACCCCGATGCGGATGGCACAATTTTTATGCAACTGTTGCTAGATATGACGTAGCTAGTTGCATTTGCTAATCGCGAATATCCTAGCTCAGCAAAACTGAACTAGGTCGGTACGCAACTGGCCTGATTTGTTACGGTATCTAATTGATTTATATGGCCGTCATGGTCGAAAACTCGAATACTTATGATAAAACCAGCAAGAAATAAATAAAAAAACCAGATACACGCATACGATATTGTTAATAATATTGATGATTTAAGTATTTTAGATGTGTTTCGAATTATTTATGGAGCGAGCTGAAATTGTACATCTTGATGAAGTATTTGTAGAAGCTAACATATCCATGACAAAAGTTAATAGAACTATAAATGAATTAAGTGGTCATTTCTTTCTGAAACAAGATGTGCCTAAGGATGCTGTGGTAATATATTATATTTGACAAGTTATTTCAGACAGAGTAATCAGTTTGTTACACATATATATATATATATATATATATATATATATATATATATATATATATATATATATATATTTATATATATATATATATATATATATATATATATATATATATATATATATATATATAAATATATATATATATATATATATATATATATATATATATATATATATATATATATATATATATATATATAGATATATATATGTATATATATATATATATATATATATATATATATATATATATATATATATGTATATATATATATATATATATATATATAATATATATATATATATATATATATATATATATATATATATATATATATATATATATGTATATATATATATATAATATATATATATATATATATATATATATATATATATATATATATATATATATATATATAAATATATATGTATAATATATATATATTTATATATATATATATATATATATATATATATATATATATATATATATATATATACATACATATATATATATATATATATATATATATATATATATATATATATATATATATATATATATATAGATATATATCTATATATCTAAATATCTATATATCTATACATCTATATATCTATATATCTATATATCTATATACCTATATATCTATACATCTATATATCTATACATCTATATATCTATATACCTATATATCTATACATCTATACATCTATATATCTATATATCTATATACCTATATATCTATACATCTATACATCTATACATCTATACATCTATACATCTATACATCTATACATCTATACATCTATACATCTATACATCTATACATCTATACATCTATACATCTATA
>OX122902.1:5615312-5624310 GCA_944738965.1 Nebria brevicollis | reverse complement strand
TTAGTATTTGCTGTACCAGCTTTATAAACAATTTTATATTCGTATTCTTCTAATTTGAGTCTCCATCTTATTAGACGAGAACCCGGATCGTTAAAATTATACAACCATGTTAAAGGTTTGTGATCGGTGACAATTGTGAAACTTTTTCCATATAAATAAGGGCGAAAGTGTTTAACTGCCCATATAATTGCTAAACATTCACGTTCGGTTGGGAAATAATTCATTTCAGCTTTATTAAAACTTTTGCTAGCGTAAGCAATAGGTAAATCTTTTCCAATTTCACCTTGAGACAGAACTGCACCCATAGCATAATTACTTGCGTCCGTAGTCAAGATAAATTCATTATTAAAATGTGGGTATTGTAAAATAGGTGGACTAATTAATTTTTTCTTTAGAATATTAAAAGCTTCATCACAAAGAGTATCCCATTTAAAATGTGCGTTTTTCTTTAACAATTCCGTTAACGGTTTAGCTAACTTTGAGAATTCGGGTATAAATCTGCGGTAATAACCTACGAGACCTAAGAATGATTTTATTTCTTTTGGATTACTCGGGATTTTAAAATTTTCAACAGTATCAATTTTTCCTGGATCCGGTTTAATTCCGTGATCAGTAATAACATGTCCTAAATATGCAATTTCCTTTTTTAAAAATTCACACTTATCCGGTTGTAACTTTAAATTATGTTGACTTAACCGTTTGAATACTTTAATTAGTTTTTCGTTATGATCTACTAAAGATTTTCCATATATAACAATATCATCAAGGTATACCAAACATTTGATACCTTGTAGTCCGGTTAAAACATGATTCATTAAACGTTGAAATGTGGGAGGAGCTCCTTTTAAACCAAAAGGCATGCCATTATATTCAAAATGTCCTGTAGACGTACTAAAAGCTGTTTTTTCTTTATCTTTTGAATCCATTAATATTTGATGGAAACCACTAGCTAAATCTAGGGTAGTAAAATATTTAGAATTTCCCAGTTGATCTAGGATATCCGTTATATTTGGCAATGGGAAGGCATCGCCAACCGTGGCTTCATTTAATTTTCGAAAATCTACTACTACTCGAAATTTCTTTTGACCACTAGAATCTATTTTCTTTGGAACTACTAACAGTGGAGCGTTCCATGGACTTTTACTATGACAAATAATGTCGTTATTCAATAATTCTTTTACTTGGCTTTCAATTTCATTCTTTTGTTGTTCTGGTAACCTATATGGTTTCACATTTATTGGAGTAGTATCTATACTAACTGGAATTTTATGAGTAATACTCTCGGTATACGTTAATTTATCATAAGGAGATAAATGAAATAATTAATTAAAATTTCTACAGATTTCTATTATAGAGTCTTTTTCTTCATTATTTAAATGAGTGAGACGTAATTGTGAATTCAAATAATCTAATCGCTTGTAATTATTAGAATTTTCAAAATTTAATATCTTGTAATTATTAAGATCATCGACTTCTATTTCCTCTGAATTAAACTCAGTAGGTGTTTCATTATTATTTAATACAGTAATAAAATAACAACCATTTACAGGTTTGATTATACAATTGCTAATATATAATCCATTGGCAAGATCTTTAGATAGGCATAAGCCTTCATTAATACGTTTCGTATATATTTTAATTAAGTTTTCTGTTCGAGGAGGTAAAATAATTTTTGTTTTTAAGGTTGGAATTAATTTCCAAACTAGTTCATAATTATGCATTTCAAAAGACAATGCGTTTTTACTATAGTCGATGTTCGCTTTATGTTTGAGGAGAAAATCTCTTCCAATAATACCATCATTAAGAATAGGGAAATCGTTACGAACTACTTGAAAAGGGTGGTGAACTTCCTTGTCACCTAATTTTATTTTTAAAGTACAAATACCATGTGCTTCTAAAGTTCCGGTAATAATGCCTTTCAAATTGACTTTTAACTTTGTATTAACCATTTCATTTCCTTTAAGTTTTCCAGATTTTATTATACTTATATCTGCTCCAGTATCAATTAATAAACTTGTTAATGATTCTTTACAAGAAGGTATTTCAATATTTACACTATCTGGTCTCTTAGTTTCTTTTCCAGATAATTTATATATTCGTTCACTATAATTGTTTTCATTTACTTTATTGGCAGAAGAAAATTTATTATTGAAATTAAAGTTTTTAGAATCACTATTGTAATGCACGGTGCGACTTAATTTAATTGGCTCGCTGGTGTACTGTCGCTCTGACCAGGGCCGTACTCGTTTCCCGATGTAGGCTTATTATTTTGATTAGATTGAACTTTACTATTTTTAAAACCAAAATTTCTTTTATCCTTATAGAAATTTGAATTACCTGAATTACGGTAATTATATGCAGGACTGGTTTTTGAATCTATGTTTCTTTTCTTGAAACAATTACTAATATGATGTCCCGGTATTTTAAAAAATGAACAAATAACATTGATAGCTCGAACGTTCTCGTTCCTTTTAGGATACGAAGGTAAATAAGAATTGCTAAAACATTTAGCAGCTGTATGTCCTACTTTGTGACATTTAAAACATCTAATACTATTTTTATTAGTGATTGAAGTCTTTACTGCGGAAGATTTATTTTGATTTAGTATACGTTCTTCCTCTACTGCACATTCAACTGCAGCATTAAAATTGACGAATCTACTCGCTTTAATTATTATTTTAATAGGTTCTAAAAGACCTTCAACAAATGCTTTTAAACATGATTTATTATTAAGATTTTGAATAATCATGGTAGCTTCCTGTCCTTCGCTTGCTATACAAGCATCATTTAAATCAGCGGTTAGTCTTTCTAACCGATTCGCAAATGAACGAATATTTTCATTGACTCTTTGCTTACTACTTAACAATTCAGTTTGCATTTGTGCTATAGTTCTCTTTTCTAAGTATTGATTTTGTAATTCTACCTTTAGTGGTAGCCATTCAAGGAATTCTTTATATTTTATAACATTATAAGCTTGTCCAGATAACTTGCATTTAATTACATTCAGATATTGCTCTTTCTGCATATTAGTAATAGTAGTGGCGTATACAATATCACAACATGTGATAAATCTATGAAATTTTTCCCGGTCGCCATTGAACTCAGGGATCATTTTTAAAGCTAATTCAGTTGAAAATGCCATACTGATATCTTCGTCGAGGTTTAAATCAATAAGGTCACTAAAATCAGTTCCGAATATGGCTAATAAGTCTGACATAAATAAACACTCGCAAATACTCACATAACACTATTTGATGTGGAACTTTCACTTTTTTTTTTTTCTTTGGACGTAGAAGAAAAGACAAAACAGGAATACTATAACCTGTTGACGGTAAAGATGATGCAGACGTTGATAACCCTCTGTTGAAACTCGGCAACGATTGGTTGAGGGGAGAAGTAATCAGGATCACACAAGATGTAGAAATGATGAAAATTCAAGCTCCGTTGAACTATCACATGCACGATTTTACGTTGTAGCTCTTTCGATATTAACACTGTAACCACTCTTAATAGACTTTGGCGAACAATTGGTATTTAAATGACGGAAATGTTTTTAAACACTTAATTTATTAACTATATTAGTTAAACCGATTTAATTGCATTAAGCAATAACCAACTGTACGTTTTTAAGCAAAGCAAATAAACCTACCCCACACCTGACACCAAAAATTTATGTTGTATTGTCGGATACAACGAAATGGGTGGTTCGTGTCTAATATTAGTGACGAGACTTCGTTACTAACTCAATAAGAGGTTTTTTAAGGTTTTTGGTTAATATTCAACAACGTAGTCTGTTGTAACAAAGAGATTTATTGAACAAACGAAATATTGGTACAATTTAACTACATTGGTAGAACGTCTGTTCTACTCGGTGATCGCGACACTTCTGGTACTAACATCCACCCAATGTTGCATCGTTCATTTACAAACTTTTATGTTTCACACGGACTCAGCGTCTTTCGTGAGACAACCATGTCGCCTTCCATCTTGGCGAACGTGACATTTAATGTAAATTCAGCTGAGAAAAGGTTGATAACAACATTTAGAACGGATGTGTAGTCTCAGAAGTAGTAATATAATATGAAATATGATTATATGGTTAGACTTAAAATAATACAAAGTAATACAAATATTAGTAAAACTATTAAATAATTATTTATGAGAAATGGGTGACTTTACAACAATATAATGCAAAATTTAGTACAGATCCGATGAAGCTATTATATAGTGAAACTTAAGGGAGTGTTACCGTCTAGGCGGCCGATTTCAGGCTGTTGTTCAAACATTTTTTTTTTTGCAGACATAAGACAATAAACAACTTTCTGGTTTTTGCATATTGTTTCTTATATATTTGGGGTATAAAAACTCATTTTTGCGTGGGAAAAATTTATTGTCTTAACACAAATTTTCTGTGCTCCATATGACCTTGTGACGCAGACACTCACCGCTGGCCGATAATAATTCTCGGAAACCGCTAATCTGAAACAGAAATCGATATGCATAAGATTCTTCGGCAGATGGACCACTTTCATGTCAAAATCTTGATAATAAACAAAATGGCGGCCATACGAAAAAAGTGGTCAATTTTTGCTGAGTCGCGATGATGACCGTTTTCGCTCCGCAGTTGATATGTTTCGCGTCAGCTTCCAGACCTCTAGTTCTGCGTGTTGCTCCCGAGGCACCTTCTCATCAGGTCGTCGTCGTAAAGATATTCATAAATGAGCCGAATGATGGTTTGACCTTTTTCTGACAACGTTGGTTCGTGCGTGAAGGATTCCAGGCTCCCCGCAGCCTTTGCCGTCTGTACTTTACCAACAGTCGCGTCCAACGTGGTTATCGAGTTAGCGGATTGAAAAACGGCTTGAGGGTATAAGGTACAAAAAAATGCAAAAATAAATCAATTTTTTCTAAATTCTGAACGGTAACACCCCCTTAAGTTATATATTTTGTGAAACAATAAGCCAAGTGTTTTATTTTATAATCAAAAATAAAAATCATGGAAAAGAGGTGGGAAGAGCAAGTTTATAATTCTCTCTTAAGCATTTAAAAGAAGATAACAGAATATAGTTAGAGAAATTGCTTGAAAATTTTCAGCACACTTTTATGATTCATGGAACCAAACTAGGAAATGCTTAACCAGTGAAGCATCACATTATCATAGAAAATATAACAAACGTAACAAAAGCACTGTATAGGATACCATATAGTCATAGAGAACTATTGAAAAATCAGATTATTGTCATTATGAAGCAAGGCGTTATCATAGAATCAAAATCACCATGGTCAGGTCCAGTAGTTATGGTATCTAAAACATTTGCGGTGTCATGCACCGAACTTTCTTATACGCATCGTAGTTACCTTATTTTTCTAAATTATAATATTTGTTCTAACTTTTAGATCGCCTTTACAGTAAATATATTTCTTAGATACAATATAAAATGTAAAACTTCAAATTATTTAAGTCTATTTTGACAGGCGCAGATTTAGATTGCTTTTACACTAAATATATTTCTCTGAGTACATATTAAATGTCAAACTTCAAACTATTTAAGTCTACTTTGTTAAACAATTGACAGGCGCAGATGATACGATTTATGTAAAAATATATATAATAAGCAGAAATTTAATTTGAAGCCAGTACTCTTTTTGGAAAAATAATTCAAACAAATGTTGTGCTTAAAATAAATAACTTTAATTTTTTTTTCATGCATATTTTCTATAACTGCAACGATTTTTTAGTAATTGCAGAAACTGCTAAAAGTAACTACAGTAAACAGGCACTTCCGCTTTGAATAATTTTTTTTCAAAAATTAGAGGTGCACACCCCAGGTATATGCAACTCTTAAGTTAAAAGTTTCATATTTTTAGCTTCAACCGTTTAGGCTGTAGAGATTGATTTAATCTGTTTTATCAGAGTTGACAGTTGTCTCGTGTATCTTAATGATATTCTAATATTCCCAAAAATATTTGAAGAGATTGGAAGAAGTATTTCAAAGGCTGCAAAAAGCCAAATAAACATTGAAGCTGTCAAAGTGTGAATTTATGAATCCGGAAGCAAATTACTTAGGACACATTATCTCAGTTCAAGGTGTGTAACCAGTTCCAGTATTTATAAAAAAATATCCCAGATGTAGAAGATTTATAGAAATTCGTGTATTTTTCGGATTAGTTGAACTTTATCGAAAATCTTACCAGAATTATCCCATGTTAACCACACTGTCAAAAAAGGATACCAAATTTGACTGGACCGACGAAACACAAAATTCATTTAATAATATGAAAAATAATTTAGGTCATTCCCAATTTTTACATATCCAAATTTTTTCGAGCACATTATCTTTTCCACTGATGCACCAAAATTAAAATTGGGGCAATTCTCATTCGAAAAGATGGAGATCAAGAAAGACCAATAGCGTATGCCACCAGACAAATAAACTACACTCCAACAAATCGCGAATGTCTATCACCCTTGATGTATCCTAAGTACCTACTTAGGATCGGGATCTAATTAAAGAAAAGAAAAATAGTGAAAAATATTTTAAGAGGATACGTCGAAGAATAATAAAATAAATAAATAATAAAACAAACTGTATTCATATCATTTAATTTGGATGAAAATGATATACTATTTATAGCTAAAGAATAAAGCCGAGCGTTAAGATTCCGTTAAGATTCCGACATTCCGACGAAAATGGTTAAAGACGTTTTTCGTTATTATCAAGACCTTTTATATGCAGGACATCATGTCAAATTTGAAACATTCAATCTGATAAAAAGGTAAATTTATTGGCCTAGTTTGAGAACAGATATTAAGGAATACATCAAAAAAGGTCATTCTTGTAATACTCGAAAATCTCTTACTCTTAAACGTCCAGCTGTAGTTCAAATATTTGAGGAGAATAGACGTCCATTCGAACTAACAGCTATGGATATTGTAGGCCAATTAAATTCCGACAGTGGAAACAAAACTATTCTTAGGTTCCAAGACTACTTTACCAAGTAATAAGGAGCAATTTCACTACCAGACCAAACGACATATAACGTTGCCATGGCTTTGGTGACGCAAATTTTTAGCAGGCACGGAGTATCAAAAAAATTTCTCTCGGATCAAGGATTAAATTTTACTTCAAATTTAATCAAAAACATATGTAATCTACTAGTAGTAACGAAAACATTTTACCGTTTCATAAGTAATATAATGATAGCTTAGGGTCTTTAAAGACATATTGTCTTATTAGGTTTCTAACTCACAAGGAGATTGAGATAACTGGTTGAAAGATGCTCTAATGGTATACCGAGCGTCAGTATACTCATCTACTGGAGAAACACCTTTTTATCTAATAAACCATGAAGTATGATTACAGTAAAAATTTCGAGATGTTGGAGAGACTAAATTCAAGATTCAAATTAGTTCAAGAAATATTAAATGGTGACGGCTGATTATGTGCCCAAAGAATAAAATCATTTCCACATGGAGCAGAGATGAACGAAAAATATATATTCACTATATCTAGTCGCAGCCAAAATTGGGAACAGCAAATAAATATCCAGGAAGAGAACACAAATGATAAAAGTTTCACGCCAGTGACATGACAAAATAAAAGAAGAAACATAATAGGTGAAAACTGAACAATTAAAATATAGTTAGAATTACATGATAATAAAATACAACACATGGTTTATAATTTCACTTAATGCATTCTGTGAAATTATAAACCAGGTGTTCTAACATAATATCATGTATAACAAATTGCACCAATTCAAGAATTAGCTTAAAATAAATAATTATTGTCAAGATTTTTGTAAGGGACAGTCGACCACATATGCAACTAGAGTTTCTTTAAAAGTTTCTTGCGAGAAAATTCAATTTATTTTATTTTAAGGAGGGATGAATTTAGTGATCCAGGGGTCACCTGAACAAGACTGTAATTGGTTCGAGCTCTTATCTCTACAAAAACAATTGTTAAGCAGAGGCTTAGCGAAGTTGCGCTCAAAAACCAATAGTCAGACGGGTGGTGCCCTATTGAGAGATTAGTTCATTTATTTGGTCAAAATTATAATTTTCATTATTGTGTCATAGAAGTAGTTTTTGGTTTAAAATTTAAATTAGAATGAAAACATCTGCAGTGTCATGCACCGAACTTTCTTATACGCATTTGGGCTAAACCATATCGTAGTTTCATTATATTATATTTATAATATTTCTTCTAACCTTTAGATTGCTTTTACACTAATTATATTTCTTTGAGTACATATTAAATGTCAAACTTCAAATTATTTAAGTCTACTTTGTTAAACAATTAACAGGCGCAGATGATACGATTTATGTAAAAATATATATAATAAGCAGAAATTTATCTTGAAACCAGTACTCTTTTTGAAAAAAAAATTCAAACAAAAGTTGTGCTAAATATGAATACCTTTAATTTGTTTATACAATTTTTCTGTAACTAACCATTTTTGGGAAATTTCAGAAACTGCAAAAAATGACTAGAGTAAACAGGCACTTCCGGATAGGATATTTTTTTCAAAAATAAAAGGTGCACACCCCAGGCATATGCAAATCTTAAGTTTAAAGTTTCATAATTTTAGCTTCAACCGTTTAGGTTGTAGAAAACTTACACACACACAAACACATACAGACACACACACACACGCGCACACACACACACACACACGCACACCCACACACACACACCCACACACACACACACACACACACACACACACACACAGACAGATGTCATTCCAAAAATAGTCGGAATTTATTCAGGGAAGATCAAAACGTATATTTCCGTTAAAATCTCGAGTATAAGAAAGTAAAAATAGAGGTGATTTTAGAGCCGAGACTTCATAAGGTATCCTTAAAATAGATATTAGTTAAACATTTGTTTACATGATATATTTTCTTATGACAAAAGTATTCCATTTTACTTAATTTGGTACATTGTTCAACTTTAAGTATATTTTCTTCGTTAACTATGTAATTACTTGGTTC
>OX122902.1:5567812-5612812 GCA_944738965.1 Nebria brevicollis | reverse complement strand
ATTTAGCACAACTTTTGTTTGAATTTTTTTTTCAAAAAGAGTACTGGTTTCAAGATAAATTTCTGCTTATTATATATATTTTTACATAAATCGTATCATCTGCGCCTGTTAATTGTTTAACAAAGTAGACTTAAATAATTTGAAGTTTGACATTTAATATGTACTCAAAGAAATATAATTAGTGTAAAAGCAATCTAAAGGTTAGAAGAAATATTATAAATATAATATAATGAAACTACGATATGGTTTAGCCCAAATGCGTATAAGAAAGTTCGGTGCATGACACTGCAGATGTTTTCATTCTAATTTAAATTTTAAACCAAAAACTACTTCTATGACACAATAATGAAAATTATAATTTTGACCAAATAAATGAACTAATCTCTCAATAGGGCACCACCCGTCTGACTATTGGTTTTTGAGCGCAACTTCGCTAAGCCTCTGCTTAACAATTGTTTTTGTAGAGATAAGAGCTCGAACCAATTACATTCTTGTTCAGGTGACCCCTGGATCACTAAATTCATCCCTCCTTAAAATAAAATAAATTGAATTTTCTCGCAAGAAACTTTTAAAGAAACTCTAGTTGCATATGTGGTCGACTGTCCCTTACAAAAATCTTGACAATAATTATTTATTTTAAGCTAATTCTTGAATTGGTGCAATTTGTTATACATGATATTATGTTAGAACACCTGGTTTATAATTTCACAGAATGCATTAAGTGAAATTATAAACCATGTGTTGTATTTTATTATCATGTAATTCTAACTATATTTTAATTGTTCAGTTTTCACCTATTATGTTTCCTCTTTTATTTTGTCATGTCACTGGCGTGAAACTTTTATCATTTGTGTTCTCTTCCTGGATATTTATTTGCTGTTCCCAATTTTGGCTGCGACTAGATATAGTGAATATATATTTTTCGTTCATCTCTGCTCCATGTGGAAATGATTTTATTCTTTGGGCACATAATCAGCCGTCACCATTTAATATTTCTTGAACTAATTTGAATCTTGAATTTAGTCTCTCCAACATCTCGAAATTTTTACTGTAATCATACTTCATGGTTTATTAGATAAAAAGGTGTTTCTCCAGTAGATGAGTATACTGACGCTCGGTATACCATTAGAGCATCTTTCAACCAGTTATCTCAATCTCCTTGTGAGTTAGAAACCTAATAAGACAATATGTCTTTAAAGACCATAAGCTATCATTATATTACTTATGAAACGGTTTATTATTTATTTATTTTATTATTCTTCGACGTATCCTCTTAAAATATTTTTCACTATTTTTCTTTTCTTTAATTAGATCCCGATCCTAAGTAGGTACTTAGGATACATCAAGGGTGATAGACATTCGCGATTTGTTGGAGTGTAGTTTATTTGTCTGGTGGCATACGCTATTGGTCTTTCTTGATCTCCATCTTTTCGAATGAGAATTGCCCCAATTTTAATTTTGGTGCATCAGTGGAAAAGATAATGTGCTCGAAAAAATTTGGATATGTAAAAATTGGGAATGACCTAAATTATTTTTCATATTATTAAATGAATTTTGTGTTTCGTCGGTCCAGTCAAATTTGGTATCCTTTTTTGACAGTGTGGTTAACATGGGATAATTCTGGTAAGATTTTCGATAAAGTTCAACTAATCCGAAAAATACACGAATTTCTATAAATCTTCTACATCTGGGATATTTTTTTATAAATACTGGAACTGGTTACACACCTTGAACTGAGATAATGTGTCCTAAGTAATTTGCTTCCGGATTCATAAATTCACACTTTGACAGCTTCAATGTTTATTTGGCTTTTTGCAGCCTTTGAAATACTTCTTCCAAACTCTTCAAATATTTTTGGGAATATTAGAATATCATTAAGATACACGAGACAACTGTCAACTCTGATAAAACAGATTAAATCAATCTCTACAGCCTAAACGGTTGAAGCTAAAAATATGAAACTTTTAACTTAAGAGTTGCATATACCTGGGGTGTGCACCTCTAATTTTTGAAAAAAAATTATTCAAAGCGGAAGTGCCTGTTTACTGTAGTTACTTTTAGCAGTTTCTGCAATTACTCAAAAATCGTTGCAGTTATAGAAAATATGCATGAAAAAAAAATTAAAGTTATTTATTTTAAGCACAACATTTGTTTGAATTATTTTTCCAAAAAGAGTACTGGCTTCAAATTAAATTTCTGCTTATTATATATATTTTAACATAAATCGTATCATCTGCGCCTGTCAATTGTTTAACAAAGTAGACTTAAATAATTTGAAGTTTGACATTTAATATGTACTCAGAGAAATATATTTAGTGTAAAAGCAATCTAAATCTGCGCCTGTCAAAATAGACTTAAATAATTTGAAGTTTTACATTTTATATTGTATCTAAGAAATATATTTACTGTAAAAGCGATCTAAAAGTTAGAACAAATATTATAATTTAGAAAAATAAGGTAACTACGATGCGTATAAGAAAGTTCGGTGCATGACACCGCAAATGTTTTAGATACCATAACTACTGGACCTGACCATGGTGATTTTGATTCTATGATAACGCCTTGCTTCATAATGACAATAATCTGATTTTTCAATAGTTCTCTATGACTATATGGTATCCTATACAGTGCTTTTGTTACGTTTGTTATATTTTCTATGATAATGTGATGCTTCACTGGTTAAGTATTTCCTAGTTTGGTTCCATGAATCATAAAAGTGTGCTGAAAATTTTCAAGCAATTTCTCTAACTATATTCTGTTATCTTCTTTTAAATGCTTAAGAGAGAATTATAAACTTGCTCTTCCCACCTCTTTTCCATGATTTTTATTTTTGATTATAAAATAAAACACTTGGCTTATTGTTTCACAAAATATATAACTTAAGGGGGTGTTACCGTTCAGAATTTAGAAAAAATTGATTTATTTTTGCATTTTTTTGTACCTTATACCCTCAAGCCGTTTTTCAATCCGCTAACTCGATAACCACGTTGGACGCGACTGTTGGTAAAGTACAGACGGCAAAGGCTGCGGGGAGCCTGGAATCCTTCACGCACGAACCAACGTTGTCAGAAAAAGGTCAAACCATCATTCGGCTCATTTATGAATATCTTTACGACGACGACCTGATGAGAAGGTGCCTCGGGAGCAACACGCAGAACTAGAGGTCTGGAAGCTGACGCGAAACATATCAACTGCGGAGCGAAAACGGTCATCATCGCGACTCAGCAAAAATTGACCACTTTTTTCGTATGGCCGCCATTTTGTTTATTATCAAGATTTTGACATGAAAGTGGTCCATCTGCCGAAGAATCTTATGCATATCGATTTCTGTTTCAGATTAGCGGTTTCCGAGAATTATTATCGGCCAGCGGTGAGTGTCTGCGTCACAAGGTCATATGGAGCACAGAAAATTTGTGTTAAGACAATAAATTTTTCCCACGCAAAAATGAGTTTTTATACCCCAAATATATAAGAAACAATATGCAAAAACCAGAAAGTTGTTTATTGTCTTATGTCTGCAAAAAAAAAAATGTTTGAACAACAGCCTGAAATCGGCCGCCTAGACGGTAACACTCCCTTAAGTTTCACTATATAATAGCTTCATCGGATCTGTACTAAATTTTGCATTATATTGTTGTAAAGTCACCCATTTCTCATAAATAATTATTTAATAGTTTTACTAATATTTGTATTACTTTGTATTATTTTAAGTCTAACCATATAATCATATTTCATATTATATTACTACTTCTGAGACTACACATCCGTTCTAAATGTTGTTATCAACCTTTTCTCAGCTGAATTTACATTAAATGTCACGTTCGCCAAGATGGAAGGCGACATGGTTGTCTCACGAAAGACGCTGAGTCCGTGTGAAACATAAAAGTTTGTAAATGAACGATGCAACATTGGGTGGATGTTAGTACCAGAAGTGTCGCGATCACCGAGTAGAACAGACGTTCTACCAATGTAGTTAAATTGTACCAATATTTCGTTTGTTCAATAAATCTCTTTGTTACAACAGACTACGTTGTTGAATATTAACCAAAAACCTTAAAAAACCTCTTATTGAGTTAGTAACGAAGTCTCGTCACTAATATTAGACACGAACCACCCATTTCGTTGTATCCGACAATACAACATAAATTTTTGGTGTCAGGTGTGGGGTAGGTTTATTTGCTTTGCTTAAAAACGTACAGTTGGTTATTGCTTAATGCAATTAAATCGGTTTAACTAATATAGTTAATAAATTAAGTGTTTAAAAACATTTCCGTCATTTAAATACCAATTGTTCGCCAAAGTCTATTAAGAGTGGTTACAGTGTTAATATCGAAAGAGCTACAACGTAAAATCGTGCATGTGATAGTTCAACGGAGCTTGAATTTTCATCATTTCTACATCTTGTGTGATCCTGATTACTTCTCCCCTCAACCAATCGTTGCCGAGTTTCAACAGAGGGTTATCAACGTCTGCATCATCTTTACCGTCAACAGGTTATAGTATTCCTGTTTTGTCTTTTCTTCTACGTCCAAAGAAAAAAAAAAAAGTGAAAGTTCCACATCAAATAGTGTTATGTGAGTATTTGCGAGTGTTTATTTATGTCAGACTTATTAGCCATATTCGGAACTGATTTTAGTGACCTTATTGATTTAAACCTCGACGAAGATATCAGTATGGCATTTTCAACTGAATTAGCTTTAAAAATGATCCCTGAGTTCAATGGCGACCGGGAAAAATTTCATAGATTTATCACATGTTGTGATATTGTATACGCCACTACTATTACTAATATGCAGAAAGAGCAATATCTGAATGTAATTAAATGCAAGTTATCTGGACAAGCTTATAATGTTATAAAATATAAAGAATTCCTTGAATGGCTACCACTAAAGGTAGAATTACAAAATCAATACTTAGAAAAGAGAACTATAGCACAAATGCAAACTGAATTGTTAAGTAGTAAGCAAAGAGTCAATGAAAATATTCGTTCATTTGCGAATCGGTTAGAAAGACTAACCGCTGATTTAAATGATGCTTGTATAGCAAGCGAAGGACAGGAAGCTACCATGATTATTCAAAATCTTAATAATAAATCATGTTTAAAAGCATTTGTTGAAGGTCTTTTAGAACCTATTAAAATAATAATTAAAGCGAGTAGATTCGTCAATTTTAATGCTGCAGTTGAATGTGCAGTAGAGGAAGAACGTATACTAAATCAAAATAAATCTTCCGCAGTAAAGACTTCAATCACTAATAAAAATAGTATTAGATGTTTTAAATGTCACAAAGTAGGACATACAGCTGCTAAATGTTTTAGCAATTCTTATTTACCTTCGTATCCTAAAAGGAACGAGAACGTTCGAGCTATCAATGTTATTTGTTCATTTTTTAAAATACCGGGACATCATATTAGTAATTGTTTCAAGAAAAGAAACATAGATTCAAAAACCAGTCCTGCATATAATTACCGTAATTCAGGTAATTCAAATTTCTATAAGGATAAAAGAAATTTTGGTTTTAAAAATAGTAAAGTTCAATCTAATCAAAATAATAAGCCTACATCGGGAAACGAGTACGGCCCTGGTCAGAGCGACAGTACACCAGCGAGCCAATTAAATTAAGTCGCACCGTGCATTACAATAGTGATTCTAAAAACTTTAATTTCAATAATAAATTTTCTTCTGCCAATAAAGTAAATGAAAACAATTATAGTGAACGAATATATAAATTATCTGGAAAAGAAACTAAGAGACCAGATAGTGTAAATATTGAAATACCTTCTTGTAAAGAATCATTAACAAGTTTATTAATTGATACTGGAGCAGATATAAGTATAATAAAATCTGGAAAACTTAAAGGAAATGAAATGGTTAATACAAAGTTAAAAGTCAATTTGAAAGGCATTATTACCGGAACTTTAGAAGCACATGGTATTTGTACTTTAAAAATAAAATTAGGTGACAAGGAAGTTCACCACCCTTTTCAAGTAGTTCGTAACGATTTCCCTATTCTTAATGATGGTATTATTGGAAGAGATTTTCTCCTCAAACATAAAGCGAACATCGACTATAGTAAAAACGCATTGTCTTTTGAAATGCATAATTATGAACTAGTTTGGAAATTAATTCCAACCTTAAAAACAAAAATTATTTTACCTCCTCGAACAGAAAACTTAATTAAAATATATACGAAACGTATTAATGAAGGCTTATGCCTATCTAAAGATCTTGCCAATGGATTATATATTAGCAATTGTATAATCAAACCTGTAAATGGTTGTTATTTTATTACTGTATTAAATAATAATGAAACACCTACTGAGTTTAATTCAGAGGAAATAGAAGTCGATGATCTTAATAATTACAAGATATTAAATTTTGAAAATTCTAATAATTACAAGCGATTAGATTATTTGAATTCACAATTACGTCTCACTCATTTAAATAATGAAGAAAAAGACTCTATAATAGAAATCTGTAGAAATTTTAATTAATTATTTCATTTATCTCCTTATGATAAATTAACGTATACCGAGAGTATTACTCATAAAATTCCAGTTAGTATAGATACTACTCCAATAAATGTGAAACCATATAGGTTACCAGAACAACAAAAGAATGAAATTGAAAGCCAAGTAAAAGAATTATTGAATAACGACATTATTTGTCATAGTAAAAGTCCATGGAACGCTCCACTGTTAGTAGTTCCAAAGAAAATAGATTCTAGTGGTCAAAAGAAATTTCGAGTAGTAGTAGATTTTCGAAAATTAAATGAAGCCACGGTTGGCGATGCCTTCCCATTGCCAAATATAACGGATATCCTAGATCAACTGGGAAATTCTAAATATTTTACTACCCTAGATTTAGCTAGTGGTTTCCATCAAATATTAATGGATTCAAAAGATAAAGAAAAAACAGCTTTTAGTACGTCTACAGGACATTTTGAATATAATGGCATGCCTTTTGGTTTAAAAGGAGCTCCTCCCACATTTCAACGTTTAATGAATCATGTTTTAACCGGACTACAAGGTATCAAATGTTTGGTATACCTTGATGATATTGTTATATATGGAAAATCTTTAGTAGATCATAACGAAAAACTAATTAAAGTATTCAAACGGTTAAGTCAACATAATTTAAAGTTACAACCGGATAAGTGTGAATTTTTAAAAAGGAAATTGCATATTTAGGACATGTTATTACTGATCACGGAATTAAACCGGATCCAGGTAAAATTGATACTGCTGAAAAAATTTAAAATCCCGAGTAATCCAAAAGAAATAAAATCATTCTTAGGTCTCGTAGGTTATTACCGCAGATTAATACCCGAATTCTCAAAGTTAGCTAAACCGTTAACGGAATTGTTAAAGAAAAACGCACATTTTAAATGGGATACTCTTTGTGATGAAGCTTTTAATATTCTAAAGAAAAAATTAATTAGTCCACCTATTTTACAATACCCACATTTTAATAATGAATTTATCTTGACTACGGACGCAAGTAATTATGCTATGGGTGCAGTTCTGTCTCAAGGTGAAATTGGAAAAGATTTACCTATTGCTTACGCTAGCAAAAGTTTTAATAAAGCTGAAATGAATTATTTCCCAACCGAACGTGAATGTTTAGCAATTATATGGGCAGTTAAACACTTTCGCCCTTATTTATATGGAAAAAGTTTCACAATTGTCACCGATCACAAACCTTTAACATGGTTGTATAATTTTAACGATCCGGGTTCTCGTCTAATAAGATGGAGACTCAAATTAGAAGAATACGAATATAAAATTGTTTATAAAGCTGGTACAGCAAATACTAATGCAGATGCATTAAGTAGAATTTATCAATTACACATTGATTCTGAAATTAATAAAACTTATGAAAACTATTTAGAGGATATTGCAAATAAAATAATAATTAATCAAGATATAATTGAAAAAGACGGAGACATTTTTGAAGCTCCAATCGATAACAGTTTAGTTCATTGTTTCAGTAAAGATTTGGAAATGAAAGCTGGAATAGCTAAAGAATTTAAAGACAAATTTAATAATGTAGAATATATAAAATCACAAAACCCTAAACTATTTAATTTAGTTTATTTAAAAGATAATAATCGTTTTATTATTTATCTTATAACAAAGAATAGTTATATTGAGAAACTTACTTATGAAAACATATTCAAAACTTTATTAAAATTAAAAGAATTTTGTTTGCAACACAAAATAATTAAGCTAGCCATGCCAGCAATTGGGAATGGTCTAGATGGATTAAAATGGAATAAAATAAGAACAATGTTGAGATATATATTTAAAGATTCAAAAAATTTTATAACAATTTATATGAATAATATCATAAAAAATTTAACTAAAGAAGAAATTCAAATAGTCTTGAATGAATATCATTTAACTCCATTAGGAGGACACCAAGGTGTCAATAGAACATTTAAGAGAATAAGAAAATTTTATAATTGGCCTGGAATGTTTAATGACATAAAAGAATACATAAAGTCTTGTGAAAAATGTCAACGAAACAAATCAAATAGAAAAGTTAAAGTCCCTATGACTATTACAACTACTTCTAAATTTCCCTTTGAGAAAATTTACTTAGATATAGTAGGCCCGTTACCTCTATCTTTAGATGGAAATAAATACATCCTAACTTTTCAGAATGATTTAACTAAATATTCACAAGCCATTCCAATACCTAATCAAGAGTCTGCAACAATAGCTCAAAGCTTAGTAACAAATATTATATGCCAACATGGCATACCACTTTCTATACTTACCGATCAAGGTACTAATTTTCTCAGTCAAGTTTTCAAAGATATATGTAAATTATTAAAAATAAATAAAATACAGACAACGGCTTATCATCCACAGTCAAATGGTTGTTTAGAAAGAAGTCATAAAACCCTAGCTGAATATTTAAGAGCCTATGTTAATAAGGACCAAACCAATTGGGACACTTGGATCCCATACGCAATGTTTTGTTATAATACTACTCCACATACAGCTACTGACTACACCCCATTTGAACTATTATACGGTCATAAAGCCGAAATTCCTACGGTTGTTACAAAGAAACCAGAATTAAATTACAATTATGATGATTATTCACGAGAATTAAAATCTAGACTTCAATTTTCCCACAAACTTGCCAGGGAAAACCTTATAAACAAGAAATATAAGTCTAAAGAAAATTATGACAAAAATATAAAAAATATAGATATTAAAATCGGAGATAATGTACTTTTAAGAAATGAAGCTAAAACAAAAGGAGTATCAAAGAAACTTCAACCCTTATGGGAAGGACCTTATAAAGTAATAGATACAAAAGGAGTAAACTCAGTAATCCAAATTAAAACTAAATATGTAAAGGTACATAATAACAGATTGAAATTATTTCACGAGTAGAAAATTAAAATTTGCCCTGTGGCTAAGGGTGTAGAATTTTACCACAGCTACGCGGCTTGTCGTAAGAGGCGACTAACGTGCTGGAGGTGGCATTTAAGTCCACTCCCCGTCAGGGAATATAAGTCCCTAACGGAGGTCCCAGGTAGGGCAACGCCGTCCCTGAACATTTTGTTATACGGTAGATCCCGAGAAAGGCAACGCCGTCCCTGAACATTTTGTTATACGGTAGATCCTGAGAAAGGCAACGCCGTCCCTGAACATTTTGTTATACGGTAGATCCCGAGAAAGGCAACGCCGTCCCTGAACATTTTGTTATACGGTAGATCCTGAGAAAGGCAACGCCGTCCCTGAACATTTTGTTATACGGTAGATCCCGAGAAAGGCAACCCCGTCCCTGAACGTAAAAGTTATACGGAAGTCCCTTAGTCTTGCGTCACGAAGAACGCGATTCGTTTCGACTCATTGATAATTTTGTGTTTTAAAAGCGATTTGTTTTGCGTCATGCGAAATAATTATCGTGGCTTGTTGCCGTTGAGCGATTTGTTTAATCGTAGTTGAAAGTTATTTAACAGAGGATTGAGTCTTCTTTTAAAAATTTTATTTCTATTTTCCGAAACCGTCCCTGAACATTTTGTTATACGGTAGTATCCCGCTAATGCCGCTAGTCATACCGAGTATTTTGATGAAAAAAAATTTCATCGTAGAGTCTGAAATGGTAGATACAATAGTTGACCATCAAATGTTTTGGCTCTGCAGCTGTCACTGTTTATCAGATTAAATAAGTTGGATTTGTTTCCATCTTCTACTTTCTTTGACGTTGAGTACGTCAATGACCTGAGGGGTCATAGAAAAAATTTAATGAATACAGTTATTCATTAAAGGTTGCAGTTATCACTGCTTGCTTTAAATAAAAAAATATAATAATTAAAGACACTTCATGTCTCGGGTCTCCTTAAGTTTATTTTTACCGGGGGGTTGGAAAACATTTTACCTATATTTTGGCCTGGATTTAAAATTAATGTTTCCACCTAGCCCAGGAGATGGTTGAGATATTTTTATCTCATTTCATACATGTTAAGTTCAGCTACGAATTGCGTGTTCTTAAATGTATTAAAATATCACAGTTCACACTGTTTTAAACTAATTTTAAGATTTTTAAAAATGGATCAAGAATCCATGGGTTATTATTTTATCATAAATAATTTTTATATCTTTCATATTATCTATTGGTTATGCCGCCAATTTTATATTAAAATTTTATTTCTATTTTGTCAAGAGTTTTGCAATCTATATTTATCAATATTTGTTTACAATCAGCGTCACTCAAGCATACAACTTATAAATCTCTTTTGTCCTTACAGGATGTCGGTATTACTATTGTAAGCATTGCAAATGTTATGCTGAAACATCATAATAACATTACCTTCCGTAAAGTTACTAGGTCAACCTACCGCAATGTATAAATAACAATATATCGCATATTGTTATGTCAGCAGTTTGACCGGCTATATAAGAACTCTATGTGGACAACGATAGGCAGTTGTTCCACCGCATTGTATCATGGACATTTAATATAAACCAACTACGCTATATCGACACCGTGGTAGTCTAGTGACCACCCCTTTCTCATCCTTACCCTAAACGTCTATTTGGCAAGAACCCGAGGATATAAGAGGAGAAGTGACCACCCCAGTCACCCTCTTACATTGGTGGCAGCGGTTTACGGATTTTTGTGCCGAATAAAGATCAGCCAGTTATCTGGGCTGATCGCGACTGGGTAAGAAACAACAAACAGAATGGGAGGTCCAAGAATGACATACGGCAATGTAGCTAACACAGTGGAGCAACTCACAGGGAAAGATACGAGCCAATATTTCGAGAAACTTGAATTCCGAGCAAAGTTAGAAGGTTGGTCAGAACAGCAAACCGTAGCAATATTGCTATTACGCATAGAAGGAGAAGCGTATGATTTCGTATCACAACGGCCGGACCTACAAAAAGAAAACGTGAGATACAAAGATATAAAAAAGGCAGTATTAAGGAGATTTGAACCACCAAGATTACCGGGTCAAATCTACCGGCTAATAGTACAATGTACACAGGCGGGAGACGAAACAGTACGAGAATTTGCTGACAAGTTACGGAAGTACAAGGAAGAGCTGAGAAAGGACTTGAAGTCTCAAATAATGGAACCAAACAGCAATGCACCAGAAATAGTATCTTCAAATTTAGTATTGACACAATTTAAATCAGGATTGCTCCCACACATCAGAATATACACCAGAACAATAATGGAAGTAACGGCAAGTTTGACATTCGAAGGTGCCGTGGAAATTGCAGAAAGAGAGGAGCGAACACAAATGGCAGAAGCGACGGAATCCATAGAAATCAATGCCGTGAGAAGAACCAAATCTCCAGCCATGAATATACAAACATCAAGATACCGAAATCAGGGCAGAAGAGAAATACAATGTTCGAAATGCAAAAGGAGGGGCCACATACAGAAAAATTGTAGGTACAATCAGAACTGTTTTCGCTGCGGTAAATCAGGACACATAGCAGTAGGGTGTCAAGCAAGGGTTTTGAATACAGGCAGAAATCAGTACCATAAGCAAAGTAATGCATATTACAGGAGTCAAGGAAACAGATGTAATTTAAAACACCTAAAGCCTTTCGTCCGGGTGCCAACGCGAGGGGTCAACAGATTCACATACGGGAGGAGAATAATAGTACCAAATATAAACGGAAGACAACCAAAAGACATAGCTAATCTCGTCATACTAAAAGTAAACAACAGACCATTAAGGCTATTAATAGACACAGGATCAGCTATCTCACTAGTAAAAGAAGCATACGTAGAAAAACACCGAATAAGAAGACAATGTATTGGCACATTAACGTCAATATCGGGGGGAGAGCTATCCTACAAAGGAACATCGAGGGTACAATTTAAGAAAAACAATAATGATTTTCCATTCGACTGCGTAATCTGTCCAAACGAACTGGCATTGGAAGCAGATGGACTACTTGGCCGAGATTTTTTGGAACAATACAAAGCTAAAATAAATTACCAAACAAATTGCATCACGCTTGGAAATACGTTTATAAAAATTTTCGCTGAGCACAGCATAGCGAACATAAACACGGACGTGAAATGTAACATCAGCAAGGTTACCACAGAAATAGCAACGCAGACAGAATATAAAAACAATGTTGATACAGGTCAAGAAAGGTACAAGGAATTAACAGTATCAGCAGAAAATAAGGTCAGGGTAAAAGAAGAAATAAAAATTCCGCCAAGAAGTGAATATGTATGCCACGCTACCCAAAAACTTTGCAAGCCAGGTAAAGAATTATTAATCGAACCAGAAGAAACAAACATATACGGCCTCATGGCTGCAAGGGTACTAACCAAGAGCGAAAAAGTGATACCTATCCGATTGATAAACATAGCAAACACCACAGTGACAATTCCGAAGAGAACCGTAATTGGAAGGGCAGAAGTATTCGAGGGTCAGACAGAAAATAAGAAAAATCGAACAGAATTTATAGACAGGAGACTAAGAGAAATAGAAATTAAGGAAGTAGAATGTTTAGCTAATTTAATCAAAATAATCAACGAATATAGTCAGGGAAGAGTTTCAAAAAGACAAGATGAAATACAAGTTAAGAGAATGGAGTTGCAACGTATCAAGGAACGTATAATGAAGATTGCACGCCAGGAAAATAGAAATACGGAAAGACGAGAAGTACCAGAGAAAACAAGGAACCAATATGATATAATCCACAACATATGTAATTGTAATTGGGCAAAACCAACGAAGGATGAGGAGGATAATAACATGGGAATACAATGGGATAGCATGCAGCAAAGTGAACCACACAAACTGGAAGACCACTTCGATTTAGAACATCTCGATGAAAATACAAAAAAACAAATGATAAGCATACTAGAGGAGTACAAGGATATTTTCCTACTAAAAGGTGCAAAACTGGGGTGTACGCATAAAGTAAAACATAAAATAATAACGGAAGAAGTACCACCAATCGCGAAAACTGCATATAGGGTCCCATTCAGTCAAAAAGAACTATTGCAGAAGGAATTAGCAAAAATGTTAGAAGAAGGGGTAATCGAGCCATCGGATTCTCCATGGTCCTCACCAGTAGTAATCGTACCAAAAAAATCGGAAAAGGGAGAAAACAAGATAAGGGTTTGCATAGACTTCAGAGGCCTGAATGAAGTAACAAAAAAGGATCACTTCCCAGTAGCAAACATGCAGGAAACGCTCGACCAACTGGGAAACGCGAATTTATTTACGACGCTGGACTTAGCGTCAGGTTACTGGCAAGTAGAATTAGAAGAAAACGACAAGGAAAAAACGGCATTCACCACCGGAGGTCAACACTACCAATTTACGAAAATGGCGTTTGGACTAGCAAACGCACCAAGCACATTCCAAAGATTAATGAATAGTGTACTGGCAGGATTAACCGGAGAAAGATGTTTAGTATACCTGGATGATGTGATTATATTTAACGGAGAAGGCACAGCAGATCACATTGCTAGATTGACTAAAGTTTTCGACCGTCTGCGAAAAGCAAATCTAAAATTACAACCCAATAAATGTAAATTCTTAAAAAGTGAAACGAAGTACCTAGGACATGTGATAAGTCAACACGGAATTAAGCCGGAACCAGAAAAAATTTCTACAATCAGAAACTATCCAATACCAAAATCTGTGAAGGAAATAAGGGCATTCCTAGGACTAGTAGGTTTCTACCGGAGATTCATAACAAGATTTGCTAAAACTGCAGTCCCATTAACTCAATTAACAAAGAAGGATGAAGAATTTACATGGACCAAAGATTGCCAGGAAGCGTTTGAAACATTACGAGAAGCATTATGCACAGAATCGCTATTAGCGCACCCAGACTTTAATAAAGAATTCATATTGTCAACAGACGCAAGTGGATTAGCAGCTAGTGCAATTCTCAGTCAGAAGCAGAACGGATACGAAAGACCAATTGCATTTGCAAGCAGGCAATTGAATAAGGCGGAAACAAACTACGACACATCAGAAAGAGAGTGTCTAGCTATAATTTGGGGTGTGAAACACTATCGCTGCTATCTGTACGGACGAAAATTTACCATCATAACCGATCATAAACCACTGAAGTGGTTAATGTCACTAAAAGATCCGAACTCTCGTCTGATGAGATGGTCTCTACTTCTGAGTGAATTCGAATACGAAGTATTGCACAAGCCTGGAAAGAAACATATAAATGCAGATGTGCTGTCACGAATACCAATTAATTCAGTGTCAAACACAGATAATATATATTTACCAATCTGGGACAGAGATAAAATTAAGAAGCTGCAAGGAAATGACGAAGAGATCAGGAAACTCACATCAAAAGAAGGTTTCTTCCAGGACGAAGAAGGATTAAAATTTAAAGAAAAAACAGGAGAAGAGAGAAATCACAAGTTAGTCATACCCAAAGAGATGTCGTTCCAAGTGATACACGACTATCACAATCTACCGTATGCAGGCCATCAGGCACACGAGAAAACACTAAAAAGAATTAAAGACAAATTTTGGTGGAAGAATATGAACACAGAGATAAAAGAATATTGTGATAAATGCCACTCATGCAATGAGAGAAAGACACCATCAAACTTAAAACCAGCTCCACTGCAAGTATTCCAAGAAATAACTGCACCATTTCAAAGGACGTCAATGGATATTGTAGGTCCATTAGTCACATCCAGAAAAGGGAACAAATACATCTTGACATTCCAAGACCATTTTTCCAAGTATCCAGAAGCATTTGCGATTCCAGACCAAACAGCAGAAACGATAGCAAGGATATTTGCGCAAGAAATTATTGCCAGACACGGAGCACCAAGGCAGCTTTTAACGGATCAAGGAAAAAATTTTATCTCAAATACTATGAAAGAAGTGTGCAAATTATTCAACGTTGAGAAACTGCAAACAACAGCATACCGCCCTCAAACAAATGGCGTGATCGAAAGAAGCCATAGAGTATTTAAAGATATGTTGTCTCATTTCATAAGCCGAGACCAAACCGATTGGGATGAATGGTTACCATATGTTCTCATGGCATATAGATCAGCCGTACACAAATCGACAGGGGAGACACCATTTTTTGTTATGCATGGCAGAGATATGGAGATGCCCTACGATGACATATCACGGCCAAGAACGTTAAGATACGATTATGATGACAACTATGCGGCCGAATTAAGAGAAAGAATGCGAATTGTGTTCGAACGAGTAAAATCACAGTTGAAAGAAACAACTGAACAGCGAAACAAGCAGTTTAATAAAAAAGCCGAGCAGACAGATTTTGAAATAGGAGACCGAGTATATTTTCATGATCCGACCAAAATACAACTAGCAGGGACATCAAAAAAATTAGTAAAACCGTGGACAGGGCCGTACCGAATAAAAGAAAAACTGAGTGCAGTGAATTACAGAATTGTTGAGGAAACTGGGAAAAGGAATATGGTAGTACATGTGAATAGGCTCAAACCATTTAAAGCAGTTATTGAAGAGGTTCAGGAAGAGGAAATAGGAATAGAGAGCTCAACTCAAATCGAGAAAAGAAAAGCACCAACCACGGTAGAATTAGAAGCAATGCGCAGGCAGTTAGAAGCAGAAGAAAGCCATACACTCGCTCCTCAACACTTGTCTCCTAGTAGAATCCATACCCGAAGTAGAGGGCCGGTAACAGAGCAGCCCTGGATATGGTCACCCGCCAATCAATAGGGAAAAGTAACGGGACAATCTACATCAAGCGCCCACTCCAGTATCAGGTGGATTAGAATGAGTAAATTAAGGAAAATAAAACACTGTAAGGGGTTCATATATAGTCCAGCAAAATTGTATCGCGAAATTGTGAGTAAATTGTGCTCCCAAGGGTAGCAAATTTTTAAAGGGGGGAGGAATGTAAGCATTGCAAATGTTATGCTGAAACATCATAATAACATTACCTTCCGTAAAGTTACTAGGTCAACCTACCGCAATGTATAAATAACAATATATCGCATATTGTTATGTCAGCAGTTTGACCGGCTATATAAGAACTCTATGTGGACAACGATAGGCAGTTGTTCCACCGCATTGTATCATGGACATTTAATATAAACCAACTACGCTATATCGACACCGTGGTAGTCTAGTGACCACCCCTTTCTCATCCTTACCCTAAACGTCTATTTGGCAAGAACCCGAGGATATAAGAGGAGAAGTGACCACCCCAGTCACCCTCTTACACTATTATTCATCGAATTTTACTCCGAGCAGCGAGTTGTCACGAGTTGTATAATACAACCCCTATCGACAATAGTCCAGGACTGTATTACGAAAAATTTGGAATATTGAAATTATCCAATGACGAATGGCGATTGATAGTCTCTCTTAATTTAACTAATTTTCATGATGAGTATAATAATATTCATAAATACATATCAAGTCTAAACAAACTTTGTTCTACTTTTAAAGAAAAATCAATTGAAAGTAATGAAATTGAAAACTGTAAAACCTTTTTAAATAATTTTGATAGTATCTTTAAACAATTAACGGAACAGAATGAAGTCATTGAACCATTTTTAAATACACGTATTAAACGTGGATTATTAAACCCAATAGGGAAAATTTCTAAAATACTTTTCGGAACTTTAGATTCTGAAGATGCTGAGTATTATGATGCTCAGATCTCTGAATTACATAATAATGATGATAACTTACTAAATATTATAAAAGATCAAACTTCTATTTTGGAATCTATCACTATTTTAACAAATTCCACTTTTATGGAAATAAATGAAACAGTTACCTGTTTAGAAACGAAAGTTCGCCAAATGGAACATTATGTTCAACATTTAGATGCCATATTAACTCATGCACACAGCAGAGAACAGTTTTTTATCAGAGTAAATGAACTCATTACTTTTGTTTCATTTCACATTGAACAATTCAGTATAAGTCAAGCTAATCTCTTACAAATCATTTTAAATGCTCAACAAGGAATTCTTCATCCTAATGTGCTTAGTCCAAACAAATTGTATAAAGAGTTATTAAAAATACAAAAATATTTACCAGATACTGCAAACTTTCCAATTTTTCTAACTTTCGATAATATACATATGTATTATAAAATAATAATTCCTACCATTTATACTTATATAAGAAAAATTAAATTTTATACTTACTGTACCATTGGTTACACATGTTATTTATGATACGATCAAATTAAGTAGTCTACCTATTTTGATGGAAGACAGTAATTTTGGATTTATCTATCCTAGCAATCCAATTCTTGTCATTGATCAAACAAGAATGCACTATTTTTTAGTAAAAGAAACATATCTCACCACCTCTTGCAAAATGTATAAATTAAAATCTGAAACTTATATTTGTAATCAAGGACAACCATTGTTACTTATAAACGGAGAAGGAGGTTGTGAAGCTAAATTGCTTAAAGGACATGGACAAATTCCTGAATCATGTAATAAAAGAATAATGAAATTGAAAAATAGCATGTGGATCCAAATGATTTTGCCAAATTCTTGGTAATTTGTTTTGCCAGTTCGAGAAACTGTCCAAATTGTTTGCAAAAATAACTTAAGAAACACTATTAATTTAAATGGTACGGGAAAATTTACACTTAAAAGCGGATGTATCGCTTACACTGATAATATAGTATTACCTACTTTAAGTTTTATAAATAGCAATATTGTAAGTGACTTTACACCAAAATTACCCTTCAAATTTAATTTAAATTTGTCAATGAAAAGTGAACTACCTAAACCAACGATAAATTCCAATCATATTGTAAAATTGGAAGAAACTCATTTATTTGATAAAATCAGTCATGATATAAATAAATTGAAAGAAAAAGAAAAAATTGATCTATTAAATACTAAAAGATCTACTTCTAATTTCACTTATTTGATAATAACATTTTCTTCAATTGCGTTAGCAATAGTAATTCTAACGATTTACTTTTGTATAAAATTTAAAAAGATTTATTTAAATTTGTTTTCTGTTAGAAATAATAGAGAAATTACACTTTCTCCTGTTAAATTAATCAATACTACCTTTAGTAGTGCAGATATTAATGAATCACTACCTGCTGAACCTGATATCGAAATGGTTGAGCAAGTTGTTGTCAGAAATGAAAACAGTAGCAATCCTCGCTACCATTTTCAATCTTAGTTGGGAGGTGTTGTAAAGTCACCCATTTCTCATAAATAATTATTAATAGTTTTACTAATATTTGTATTACTTTGTATTATTTTAAGTCTAACCATATAATCATATTTCATATTATATTACTACTTCTGAGACTACACATCCGTTCTAAATGTTGTTATCAACCTTTTCTCAGCTGAATTTACATTAAATGTCACGTTCGCCAAGATGGAAGGCGACATGGTTGTCTCACGAAAGACGCTGAGTCCGTGTGAAACATAAAAGTTTGTAAATGAACGATGCAACATGGGGTGGATGTTAGTACCAGAAGTGTCGCGATCACCGAGTAGAACAGACGTTCTACCAATGTAGTTAAATTGTACCAATATTTCGTTTGTTCAATAAATCTCTTTGTTACAACAGACTACGTTGTTGAATATTAACCAAAAACCTTAAAAAACCTCTTATTGAGTTAGTAACGAAGTCTCGTCACTAATATTAGACACGAACCACCCATTTCGTTGTATCCGACAATACAACAATATATTGTTACAAAGGTAGATAATAGTAGATACAATTCACAGAAGGATATAAAGAAGCAGATAATTATACAGGTCTAGTTGGTGTTGGGATTTTTAATTGTGTGCGATATATGTTGAACGTGTCGTAATGTTTGATATAAATGTGTGCCAAGGTATTTTACCGTGTATATGGTCGTTGTTTCTATTTTTGTATCTCTAGTAGTGTAATTACTTTGTTCTGATTGTATTTGCATTGAAAGATAATAGTTTTGGTTTCTTGTGGTAATAATTTTAAATGCATGTGTATTTGTAGTTGTTAAAAAGCCACCAGCGTGCTGCAAAATTGGGCGTAGATGGCTGTGTCATCTGCGCACAATACTGCAAATCGCTTTGGTAGAGATTAAATAATTTGGGGCTAAGGAGGCTGCCTTGGGGAACTCCTGCTATTATGGGTTTGGATGTTGAAAGAGAGTTTGTAACTCTGCTTTGGTTAAATTGGGTAGCAAATTCGGTAGCTACCCCTAATTCCGAATTGGGTGGTAGGGGTAAATTTTTGTCCTGTATCGATATCGTCTACTCAGGATATTATAACCTTTTCGGTTAGTTTGGAGTGGGTATTAAAGGGGCTAATTGGTCTGTAATTGCCGGGGTAATGAAGATCTTTGTTTTGTTTAAGGATAAAGTAGTGTATGGCATTTTTTCATGCTGTTAGTGAAATGGTGAAGCCAAATGATGGAAAATCTGAGGTACACTAATTGTACTATTGATTTTCTGGATAGATTTTTAAGCATTAGGTGTTCTATGCGGTCTGGTCCGGGAATCTTAAGATTAGGCAGAGTGCGGATTAATAAGGTGAGTTCTGTGAAGTTGGTGAGTTTTCTTAGGATTTTGTTTGTTGTACTTGTAGGATTGGCTTATGCGTATGTGTGTGCGTCATATAAATAACTTGTTCGTTAGCAATGGTTCTTACATTTTCCGAGTCAGAAGCCGCCGTGATTATGTTTGTTAGTTTGAGTGTGTGTATTGGGATGAATTGTTTTAGCTTGATACTCAAATCTGACATTTGAGTTACCGAATAGCAATTTTTTTTTCAATCTACCGTTTAGCTTTTCCGTTTATTGACGGATTTAACATTGCATTAAAATTTTACAATAGAGTTCCTGTATAACATTTACGTTCTGTGACGGATTCAATAATATTTCTACAAAGACTACCGTATAACATTTTGCTCCATAACGGCGTTAACTTTTAAAATCAGGACTTCCGTGTTAGTAATTGTTCAGGGACGAGGTGGCCTTCACCTGGAATCTACCGTATAATCTATAGTACAGGGACGGAATTGCCTCAACAAGGAGTGAACTTAGATGCCATTTCCATTACATCTTATTTGAAGAATCCGTGAAGCTGTATTTATATTTCAAGTCCTTAGTCGCAGGGTTTTATAAGTTTTATTCTACCCGTGAATATTATTTGCTTTGCTGTACCTTTACAAATATAGTTTTTATTTGGATTACTGACATTTTTCATTTTACACGCTCAGTCTCGTAATGTAATAGCCAGACCTCGTGTATCTATCTCTTTATAAAAGAATTTCTATAGGAGTTGTAGTTATTTTGGTACCCTTTTTTTTAATCTTAAACGGGGTGAAGTCGGTAGTAGTAGGAGGAGTAGTATTATAATAAAATATAGCGTATGAGATCCAAGTGTACTAATTCGGTTGGTCCTTCTTATTATAGAATGTAGTGCTAAGGATTAAAATAGTGTGTTCATTTCATAGTCTGGTGTTAATAAATATTAGAATGCTACAGTAGATGTCGCAGTACTTGTCAGTGTGCGAATGAAATCTTTTGGCCGAGAATATAAGTACGTATCTGCAAAAATACTATGGCTCAGAATAATATTTGGTTTAATTAGGCTCTTCATAGTATCTATCTATGGTCCGAATGATTCTGGGTGTGCCCCAGACAAAGAAAGATTATGGAATGAGATTTGTAAGAAATAGCTATGATCACTATGAAAGAATAATTATCTGGAGTGATTTGAATGATTGGGTTGGTTATAAGCATAACGCTCTGGATCTGGTACTAGGGATATTTGCATATGTAAGAGTAAATGATAATGGATCTAGAAAATCAGTTTTTTGTTAGGAATTTGGGCTCTTCGTGATTAATTCAGGCTTTTAGTATATTTGCACATGGTAGAAAATTACTTGAACAAAAAGAAATGTGATTCATTATAATTTTTCATTTTTGAATGAGTTGTCTACAGTGCTGAATAGCTGTGCTCATGGTGAAAGATTGTTTATCTGCGGTGATCTGAATGGATAGACCACTGTAAACAGAGCGCTAGGGTTACTTCTATAGGAATATTTTGTAATGATTGAGCAAATGATAATGAATCTAGAATATTAGCGTTTTGTTTTGAAGTGTGACTGATTTTATTATTTGTGACGAAAGTTTGCGGAGTATGATTGGATTAACAAGAGTGAGGCGTGGAAACCGTCTTCGAAGAAAATGAATAAACATGATTGTGAATGAGCTGCGTGAGAGGCAAATTGTGAGCTACAGGAATAGGAGCACAAGTATGAATAATTTTATGTGTTTGAGTACACCGAAAGAAGTGTGTAACGATAGGGTTGAATGGAGATCCGAAGTCTCACTACAGCAACCTCCTCTCTCTGGATGGCCAAATGAGAGGAATCCCATAGCTTACCGTTTCGTTTAACATTTTTATGACTAATACAGTCTGTTTTACTCCACTTTTTATACCATCGATTTATAGCAAATGTTTGAAATAACCCTAGAGGTCATCAGTAAACTTGCGATCCTTTAGTCATTATTTTAAAACAAAATAATTTGTAAATTATTTATATTCTGTTCAAAGTTCATATCTTTTTTAGGTGCACCTATAATTTGTATCATCCTACTGAATCGCTCTTTAGATTCACCAAAAGCTAGGACATAATCTGCATAATCTACCACGGTGACATCACTAAACCTTGTTTCACAACTAGTTCAGTATCCAACCATTCTCTTAATATACCATCAAATCTTACTGTTGCCCGAATATCCGTTTCCAGCAATTTTATCGCGTTTAACAGACATACATTCGCACCAAATTGTTTCAAATTGCACCACTGGTTTTCACGCTCCACGCTAAAACCGACAAAATCACTATTAAAGCGTTTACATGTCTCGAAGGATATATCGGAGAGCCTGGCTATTCAATTTATATTTATATATGTAATGAAATTATAATTTTGTATTTCAAATATTCCTCGCTGTCACGAGCGTCGGTATAGTATGTCGAAACATAGGCGACCGTACTCCGCTTAAATAGAGGCGAACATGTGTTTATAAAAATACCGTACATAATATTAACGTGTGATTAATTGTTTATGAAACAATAGATATATTACTTGTGGTTAGAAACTGACATTGTGATTGGTGACATTAAATGTCGTTTCTTTATTTACAGCTAAGGTTTGTGTAAATAATGTAAATAAGATCTCATTTGTGTTACTGATTGCTGGTGTCATTTACTGTTGGAAATTAATTTCATTCTCTTCATATATTCTGTCACAACGAGGCGCAACCATAGTAACGAAGCAACTGATATATAATATATAAACTATTTTCAACGGAATAAAGATATTGTTAAACGTGTTTTTTTTTCCTTTAATTTTTACCACGCTATCATAATAACTGGCTATGGGCCCAGATTGAAATATCTAAGGAAAATTCGACTTGCGGTGAATCAAACCACAAAAGCGAAATCAACCAAAAATCGCCATGACTTAAAACATGGTTAACACACGTCTTGAGAATCTGCTCAAAGGTGAATTACGACACTTGGAAAAAAAAAGTAGAGGCTCTCTTAAACAAAAATGACATGTGGGGGTACGTTTGCGGCGATCATCTCAAACTCGAAGTCGTTGGTGAAAACACGACACGGCAACATGCAGCTCAAGCCGCTCTCAAAGATTGGACTCGGCAAGATCGTGAAGCGAAATCAGATTTAATATTTTGTATTAGTCCGTGCAAATTAAAACAGATCCGAGACTGCCAAACCTCAAAAGCCGTTTGGGAACCCCTTGATTCAATTTATGCTTTCAAGGGTCCTGCTCGCAAAGCAAGCATCGTTGTTGAAACAACTTTCACATCAAAGGATGAACGACGGAGACGACGTGCGGGAACATTTCGCTACATTCTTCACGCCTACGACAAATTGCATTCAATGCACATAAAAATAAACGGCAATTTATTGACAATCATGCATCTTTATAGTTTACCTGACTTATTTGAGAATTTCGGATGTGCAATAGAAGCACGCGACATTCTGCCTACCGTTGATTCATTGAAAATAATTATTATAGATTAGAATGAGGCCAGACAGCAAAGTATCAAAAATAGGAGCACAGGGGCATTCTATTCCAAACATCCACATTTTCAACCACGTTCTTCAAAATCACAGGGACCAAACGACAACAAAACGACGTAACCAGAAAACCATTCGAATTTGAAGTAAGTAGAGCACCTATGATCGTTCTGGCGCATATTTCAAAATGGCGGCCGCCGTTTGTCTATCCATCTCTCTTGCACCAATGCAATGGCTAAATAGTATTAGAGAGAGAAAGAGAGCAATAGCTTGTGTATGTAAAAAACGCGGAAGCTCTCTCTCACTCGCAGTCCTTCTCGGGGCTCGCGGGCGCGGATTCGCGATCTGTGCGGCATAATCGTGACATATGGTACTTATGCGGGTCAATGTATGTCGTAATTGGGTTGCATAATTATCACTCATTTGAGTCGCGAATTCGCGATCTATGCGTCATAATGGTGACATATGGTACTTATGCGGATCAATTCGCGTCATAATTGGAGTGCATTTAATTTATATCTCTGACTCGCGGATTCACGATCTGCGCGTTATATCGGGTCAATGTGCGTCATAATGGCGACTTAGGGTGCATAAGTATCACTTAATTGACATCTGCCATTTTTAAGCATACTTTTATTGTGCGTGTACTTAGGGTGCAATCGTAGGAGTGTGTATCATTTAATGTCAGAGGTAAGATAGTGCATCAGTCGCGCGCGCGCGCTGTTGTGGTGCATAATTATGACATCACAAAATTGATATCATTTAAGGGGTTACACGGGTTTCAAATTTCGATTTTTTTTCTTATTATTTCATCTTACAGTACATCTTAAGGAGAATATTTTACCAACGTTTCAAGTCGATTGACAAGTTTTAAACTAGTGCCAGGTATTAGAAGCAGTGTAAGCCACTTTACTTTAAACGCGTTTTTCTCAAAACTACATTTTTTAAGGCGGTAGGCACGATTTCTCAAAAACTAATATTGCGATTATATTGAAATTATGAACACTTTTTATAAATAGTATTGACTTGTACTTGGATGAAGGATTTTTATTTTCGTTCACTACATGCCAATATGTATGTACCAAAATGTTAAAAAATGTTCACCGAACATCAAATTTTTTTGTTAAAAGCAACGTCAAGAATTGAAATATCATTTTTTTTTCAAACCCTTCGTTCAAATATAAGCTATATGCATCATGTGACCTTGAAATTCATTTGAAAGGTCAAATGAAGGTCAACACTGATTTTTTTCACACCTTAGAGGTTGAAACGGGCCGAAAAGAAAAATTAGGTATCGATTATTTTCTCACATACTACAGTTTCATCAAAATTGGTGAGACACCCCTCGAGATGTTTCCTTGTAAGTATATATCAGTGTTGTGCTACAGCGTACCCCCATGGAATTCTTTTGTCATCAGGTGGACTTATAGCTAGTTTTTTTCTGAGTAAGTGTATGAACATTATGATTTTTGGATGTAATCATGGTTTGCGTTCTTGTTATCACATAATTTGAAAATAGACAATAGAAAGCTATTTCTCTCATTGTAGCTGCAGTTATCCCCTTGGCCTTTTTACAAACCCGTTCACCACTCTCACCGGCGCCTTGAAACTTGATGCTATATAATTTTGAGCGAAGTCCTATAATCACCAACATAATTTCACCATTGTTTTCATCCTTCATTAATCCTAAAACCTGCTTATTTACTAATAGTATGTTATAAATGTAGTTTTTAGAGAAATCAAATGTTTCATAAATATGTGTATCCCATTTTATAATTTCATATATATCGATATTAATAAAATTATTAATTAAGTTATCTTTGTCTGTGTACAATAATTTTGCTGCATCACCAAGTTTCCGCTTCACATAATTATAGTGAAAATCATAAATATATATTTTCGACAAGTCTAAAATGGAAAATCCCGCGTAAATCGGTTTATTAGTCACAATTGATTTCTTAGACATTTCAATAATAACAATCTCATCGTCAAGTATAGTGCAACTGTGAAAAGTTGGCTTTGAAATGATAGCTTAGGCTCGATATCTACCAGCCCATTCGGTGACTAGTTTAACTTCTTTATGTTTCCGAACATTTTCCATTGTGTTTCCAAATACAGCAGTATGCATTAGTTCATAGATATTCTTTTTTAACGCATTATCCGACACTTTGCGTTTTTCAGTATTTAAATCAATATATTTATTCAGTCAGGACTCTGGTCAAATTTTAGCACACGATGTATTTTCTTTATTTTTAATCCTAATTGTAAACATTGCCGTAAATTTTGATAATGTATAACATAATTTTTTCTCGGATGCATATATGAGATTAATTTTGAGTGCGTCGATGTTTGCGGTATAAAATGCTCGGGCATAGGAGTAAATCTTTATGCAATTCATAAAGTTCAACCGGATATTACAAATCAACTTCATAAATGTATCCAATTGCAGATGCATCACTAACATTCAGCAAATCAATGTCATAAATATCCAGAGCGGTTACCCATTCAAAATTCTGATATGGTAAATACTAACTCATTGCCGTGCCGTATAAATTATTCACAGCAAAGAACATTAAATTTTTATTCGCATTAAAATATTCATTCATATATTTATTATTTACTTTTGCAAAGCAATTTTAACACTGCGATTATATGAATAATATTTTATCTATACCTGCTAACAATTCCAGCTTTATATTACTGCACTTTAGAATTGCATTAAAAGCGAGACTGGGGGCTGTATAATATTGTAAAGCATCAAACTGATAAGTGCTCAAGCAACTTTCACGGAAATGCTCGAAAACATCTGCCTGCAAAAGTACATCTGTTTTCAAATCCAGATCAGAGTATTTCACAAATGTCCGCAATTGAAATGTTTTCCACATATTAACTGCATGCTCATAATCTCTTGCGCTAATTTCATCACCTTTTAATCTGCTATAAAAGCAATCGCGAGTTGGCAACTGATTTTCTTCAAATCTGCTCTAGTGTTCCAAATAGTCATGTGGGAAAACCCCTTTTCTCGTTATCAGTTGAAATTCCGTCTCATTATCACAATGTTTTCTAATAATCGAAGTATCATCATCTATTAGAAATGCCGAGAGAACATCGAGGCTGCTTGAGATAAGACGAAATGAATCAATACAACGAAAGTTAATTTTCGTATGTTTTACATACTTTGTGAAAGAGTTGTACCGTTCTTTGTTAATTGGTAATATTGACATACGGCCGGCGACACCCTTCGCAATGCTTCTTATTATAAAATGTGCGTCATATCCACTTAATTATGAAATACTATTGGTAAAATAAAATAATTGATCTTCTAAGGCTTACTCTAATTAAAATATTATATAAAAATACCCCTAAGCCTTAATGTATTTAAGAAAAAACTATATACTCTATAGACGCGATTAGTTCTTCTAACGGTGATATTTTATTTTTAAGTGCGTATTTCAGTCCTTGGTTAAGTAAATTGATTTCAGTTTTATTAAAATGTTCTTTCGATTGATTAATAACTAACTCTTCACAAATACTACTTTTTTTGAGTACTTTTTCCGGAACTAAGTTATGCAATTTTTTATTTAATTTCATCATTTTGTTGCTGAATTTGTGTTGTATTATCTCATATAACTTTTTGTCAAATATTAACCATGAGTGGTATGCAGCATTATTCAAATGTTTTGTTAATTTTAAATGCAAGTTGTAGAGCGTAATTTCCAGTTTGTTCCGTTTTGCATAGAGAAAATTTATCTCACTCTTTAGCCATTTCGATTTGGTGCTTTGTAATATGGTTTCTGGTGTTTTGCAGTTTTTTGAAAGTGTTACTTTCATGAATTTTGGAAATATAAATTCTTGTTAACATTTCTTTAAGAAAATTATATCGGCGTTAATTAACTTAATTTTCGTTTTCAGTTTAGAATAGATATTTAATTCAGTTGACCGGGAAGCCATAACTAAAATAAAATAATTGATCTTCTAAGGCTTACTCTAATTAAAATATTATATAAAAATACCCCTAAGCCTTAATGTATTTAAGAAAAAATCTATATACGTATTTCGAGAACTAAGTTCTCATCATCAGTAAAACTGAGAGGGAGCAATTCGAGACTAGTTATCCAAGCTAGAAATTCGATACACAAATAACTTACAAATCAAATAATACACTCAAAACGTTACTAGGTAATCCAAAAGACAAGACGGAATAATTAAAAAATTCAGGCATATATCAAATTTCATGTAATGACTGTGATCAAATTTATATTGGACAAACAAAGAGACAAATATCTACAAGGTTTAAAGAACATCTCAACTACGTTAAATACGGGATTCCTGAAAAATCAAGCGTTGCAGAACACATCTTTCAAAAAGATCATAAAATCGATTTGGATAACTTGAAGCTTTTAAAAACTGTTAATAACAACAAACAGTTAGACGCATTTGAAAGTATTAATATTTTCAAGAACAAACATCGTTTAATTAATTCTGACCTTGGTCCCATACCTAATAGTAGATTATTTGATTTTCTAGGAAGTTAGATTTTAGGATGACTCAGGCGGATTGCCATTAGTTACTAGAGATTAGGACACAGCAGGTAGCTTCGTTTTAGTATAAATAGATATTTTTCGAAAACTGAGTTGGAGTCAACCTCGATCACTAGCTTGGATAACTAGTCTCGAATTGCTCCCTCTCAGTTCTACTGATGATGAGAACTTAGTTCTCGAAATACGTATATAGATTTTTTCTTAAATACATTAAGGCTTAGGGGTATTTTTATATAATATTTTAATACTATTGGTGTTGCATGGGAGTCAATATAATTTAAATTACATGATTGGTGTGCACTCTCTCTCTCTCTTGAGAAAATGTGGCAATTTGTAGCAATAGAAAATTCATATTCCTGCACCGGCAACAGATTCATATCTAGGATATTTTTATACACATTATCAATATTATGCGCAACCTCTTATAGTTCAGCAGAAAACCATATCAAACAATCCTTACCACGATGTTATTTGCAGGATGACAATGAATCGTTTTATGAGCATTTTAAATAATTTACAATACTGCACGGAATGTGTTTCTGTATATAATCAGTTTTTTTGCCCGGGAGTGTCATTGATTTTTTCAGTTTACACTCTAAATCGGCGTTCAAAACAAATGGTACTTTTTCATTATAACTAACATTGTTAAATTTTATTTTTTTTTTCGTCCGGACAAGTGATTCCACATTTATTTATAAGTATCCAGTTCTCTCCATGTTTATTTAATAAGGTTTGAGTGCTAAATATATTGAAGCATCTATCACAAATCCATAAGTGGTGTGTAGCAGTAATTTGAGTTCTTAATAATCTTGTAAAGTTTCTTATCCACATAAAGTGATAGTTAGTGTTTGATTTAAAAAAATTTACAAAATCCCCTTTTTGATGGTCATACTCATCTATATCGTTATCATCATAATTTATCATAAAAAGATGAATTCGTTTGTTATTTCCATTTTCGGAAAAGTACACGGGCACAGTTTGACGTTCATTCCATCCACATGCTTCTAACGCCTATATATTTATGCTTAAATCGGGCATCCGCTCTAATATCCGTAAATCCTTAAGTCGTATGGGAAATGTAATATCTTGATAGCGTAAAACGTCACATAAATGTGCATACGATGATGCAATATTTATCGTTATTTTTTTTCGTTAATTATAGCTACGCTTTATATCAGAGGACAATTTTATGTATGATCCACCAGTTATCGGGGTAAATTTATTAATATTTATTTTCAAATGTAATACATCTAAAAGCGCTCAACCCGAATCATGCTCCTGATACTCTTCTAATTTCACAAGAAGTTTTTCACCCACATTAAGGGGGTAGTACGCTCTGCAAGTATCAAAAAATCGAAATTTTGGTTTTTGGCTTAAAAAATTCTTTGAAGTGTTTACTTTATTGTAAACTTAACCCGAAGTTCATGAGACACTCCGTTCCAAAGATACAGGCTAAAAAGCGAAGCAACGAGATTTTTTATGGTCCCGGCATAGCAGACTGAACGAATTTGATGAAAAACTGGACTCTGAACTTCAAACGCGATTATCTCGAAACCATGTTTTTGAAGTTTGCGGACATCATAACTCAAAAACGGTTCGTCCGATTTGAACGCGGTTTGAAGTTTTGAATTCTACACATTTTTTTTCTGTCATCGTACGTAGCCGTTTTTTTAATCCTAAAATATGGCTCCTCAGTGCAAGTTTTTATGTCGAATTTTTGCGTCCAAAAACCTGACTTTTTTTTTCAAAATTTGTCAAATCTTTATTCTTCAACAAAATCAAAAAATCCTACGTAAGATGACAGAAAATTTATCAGAGTTAAACGAAAAAATATTGATTTTGTTCTAGCTCGAAGTGTGCGGCCGCTGCGATGTCCGCAGACAGGCAGGGTGCCACCGGAGGTGCCACGCTGCAACTGGTGTAGCGGCCATAAGAGTTGGCCAATGGCGGTCAAAACATCAAATTTTGTGGCCGGAACACGGACAAATTAATATGTACATTTCATTTTTGTCGTACACTTATAGTTATCTTTAAAAAAAATCCCGAAAATCACCTTTTTTTAGGCCGCCAGAGTGTACTACCCCCTTAAGTCGATACCAGTCTTTAAGATCTGTAGATTTACTGATGGCATTATTACGAGTACTGAATGTTTTAATATCGGCCATATCAGTATGTGGCATGATAAAATTGGCACTAAGTATAATATTTAATTTTAAAACACCTGCATTTAATGCGATTTTAATTTTATTAGAGAATATTTTAAACGACTTATACAAAAATATTTTTGGATCTTTAAAGCTAATATTTACAATGATACCGGTTCTAATGCGAGAATCCAGCCCATCCAGTTTTTTACAAGCTGATTTTGTCACAGCATTTAATAACCCACCACCTGAATACCTCAACTTTATCCTGAAATCTTTTATTTTTTCACAATAACACTTCAAATGAGTTATATTTGCTTCAAGTTTAAATTAATTATCTGAGAATCTACTGTCAGCTCACCACCGAATGGCCTTATTTAGAATAAAAATGGTTCTATTAATTTGAGTGATCGAACACTCGCATTCCCCGAGCGTCTTTAAAATTTTGAATGCATCCGTAACATTTTTAAGAGTATTGTCAGTTAATTTCGAAAGCGTATGCAACATTTTTATAACAACCGCGCGCTTCTATGCACTCAAAACAAGTAAAGACAACTAGCACATTGCTAATATTTAGTAATTTCACTTCGGTCATGCTCGTTAAAACCTTTGGGTAGGGAGTGGTGGGGTGGGGGGTTTTGGTTCAAATGCAGTATTGGAAATAAAACATTAGCACATGTTATAAAATAATACAATGTTGGTTGCTGACTGGACATCATATTTGGGGTGCATATTTCAATAAGATAATCAATGCATTTAGGGGGCTCTTCCAGCATTACCACTTGTAGGAGTGCTTATGATATCACTTAATATCTGCGGTGAAAGCAATATTTAAGCATAGTGATATATGTACACGAAATAAAACAGGTTTTTCCTTTAAATGCTAGTATAGTTTATTATTAAAAAAATTACAATATACTAACAACACTATTTAAGGGATTATACTTAATTAGCCTATCATGTAATAGTAGATAAAAGGCTGCAGTATTGGCTGGGATAATAACATTTGTTTCAAATTCCAGTCGTATATCTACAGTACCCGATTGCAACATTTCGCTTTGGTGTGAGCAATCAATTACCGCGAGCGGAGCCCGAGTTTTAATCTCATTAGTGTTAAACACCAACTCACTTTGACGGTCATAGTAATACAGTTGAATTTGGGTGTACATTTCATACAGCAAAGCACATTGATTGTATGTAAAATACAAATTTATGTTGTCATATGGATACATTTCAGAATTTAAATACAACTTTATATCAGTTAAATTACAGTCATCAAATTCACTCATATCTTTCGCAATTTTAATTTTACGATCTGTCTAAATTCCAACGATAATATATCGTGGAGTCTCCAGCTATGCTATAGTTTTAATCGGCCACGAATGACGTTATGTCTGTTGTAACATTGGATATTCATGTAATTTTCAACTTCGAAATGCGTTTTCCAAGTCAACATTTTTCTCCATGTACCGCATAAGCATTAACCGATCGACATCGGCAACTGATACATGGGGAATCTTCCAATGCACCTTGTTTAATTCAATCTTCATTGATTCAGTTGTATTCCTCTTTTCAATTGCATTTACATTAGAACTGCTTCGTATGAGCACTAATTCTTGACGTAAATTTAAAATGATTTTTTTAAAAGTCTTCACGGAAGTCCAGCAGCATATTTAACGAGATGGACACGTTGAAATTTCCATTCTATCAAGAATATTTGGAGCGGCCATTGGTGACCATCCAGCGTTTTGCAATCGCGCACTCTCATTGCTATTGTATGACACATAACCCTTAATGGTTGAAGTTAGCTAAGGGTTGCGAACGCGATCAATAAATATGCCCAATCTCATAACGAATTAAATTGAAAAGATATGCAATGCCGTTGTTGATAAATTTCTCTGTAATGGAAACCGTATTGTCAGTTTTTAGTAATTTGCTCTCAATGTACAGCACGCTATTGCACGAGAGAGTATATACATCCTGTTGTTGAATTGGAATTCTAATTTCATTATTATTATTTAGAGTTGTTGACGCCTATGACTGATGCGTATGTCTTTTCGCATGGATGATTGAATTATCAAATAGAACGGCTACGTTCAGTATACTTGCATTCATTGTGTGACGTTTTGTGTATACAGAGACAGTTATTTTCAATTGATTTAAATTGAATTCGCATTTAAACAACTATTCCTCTTCGATTTTATTTCTCTTTTTTAGCCAGTTTTTTGTAATTTAAAACCCAGTGGTTTCAGGAATCTATAGTTTTCAGGTGTTAACTATCCTGCACTTGTTCTGTTAATGTTTCCATTATTAATAAGCATGCTATTTATATTGTCCGCAGGCTTTCGTGTAACGGTATAATTGAACTAAATCCCCATTTTGCGTTCTAAGATGAAAACTTACCGTGACCATCTCCCATCTAAAATTAACCAAGTTTCCATCCTGATCAACTATTTGAATGGTTAAGCTAATAAAACAGGCGTGCTGATTGGGAGATAAATGATATGGTTTGGTGTTTCTACAATTTTATATTCCGGTGGTACACGGGATAAAGATTCATGCATAATATACACTGTTTTATCGTTTGAATACTAATTTGTAGTAATACTACAATCAACACAAATTGCATTAACTTTGACGATGGATACGGGGTAGTCGGATTCGTGAAGTATATTTGCACCTTATTTACGCGGCTTACAAGGGGAAACCATGTAGTGTGGGTCACCGATTTGGCTGAAATTTTGCCAGATGGTAGGCGACGCAATAAAAATGATACAAATTTGGCCGTTTTATGCACTTCTCAAGGAAACTCGAGAAAATCGCGTTCAAAGTTTTCACATCTTGTTGTGTAGAAAAAAAAGAGATACTTTTTCAGAGCGGTGGCGTAGCGCAGTGGATAGCGAGCTGGCGTACAGACCCAATGGTGAGTCGGAGTCTTAACTTCATACAGTGTGGACGTATTTTACTTTACCAGCAGTGTGTGCAGAGAAGACATTCTATATTTATTTGTTATAAACAAGTACAGTGCCGTTTCAGTTTGTTATTAACAAACAAAAACGAACTATAAAGAGTTCAACGACACAAATAGTGTGTTCCGAACCAACTTGGCCCTTATAACAAGGAACATTAAGAAAACCTTCTACACCAACCCTACTGAGCTCACCATAGTGGACTCACCAACCCCATCGTCATCACTTGAGAGTCTTTTGGTCTTATTTGACTTCTCCAGCTGGAACCATTCCCACAAATAGACCTCGACTCGAGCGAGGAGACTATTGTCCCGATGGAGGAAGAAGATCCCCCTAACCCACAAGGCCGCGCTAACCAAACCATCAGGGTAAGCAAATTATTTGCCCCCAAGTCACAGGTACGTTCAAGGGAGGAAGCAACGACAGGGCCACATGACTCAAACGTGCGTCAAATCCAAAGACACACCAGCGACATGTGGAAATTGTGAAGGCCCGCACCCAGCCAAATTTACTGAATGTCCCACCTACCTCCTCAAACTCAAACAAATGGAAAATAACAAAGCCAAGAGACCTACCCCACCTCCCAAATTATCCGATGCCCCGATTCCCAGAAATTACTGGAATAACCAAACCACCCTAAAACCCTGCCGTCAAAAAGTGATTTCCCCCTCCTTCCTGCCCCGAAACAAACTCTATCCAAACCTCAACAACCACAACAACAACAAAAATAAAAACAACAACAACAACAACAACCACAACAACCACAACAACCACAACAACAACAACAACAATCACAACAGCAACAACAACAAACACCACAACATTTAGACGACATTACAGAACTGTTTGCTGAGATGGCAAAATTAAACGCCACAATAAATATAGCAAACATGCTGACAGCCATAAGAGATCTAAACAGAGCACTGGCAAAAGCAAAAACAAGCAATGAACACTTCACTATATTCTTAAGTTTCGCCCAAAATGTACACACATACAACATTTAAACATAAAACAACACTAAACATCTGTTCATGGAACGACAATGGAGTCATGGGTAAGGTAGGTGAACTTACACACTTCCTACAAACACACAACATACAAATTTGCCTACTCAACGAAACAAAACTCAAAGACTCACACAAATTTAAAATACACAAATACACAATCTACAGAGCTGACCGACCACAGCAGGGTCCAGTATCTGCGGTGCTAGTCCAAAACAACATACCACACACACTCACACCAAACCCACACACTACACTAGAAACACTAAATATAACACTTACAAAAAACACAGTAATCTACGCTGCCTACAACAGACCAATAAACAACTTCACACGCACAGATCTCACTACATTATTACACAAAAACAAAACACTGGTTATCGGCGATCTCAACGCGAGACACGCGGACTGGGACTGCATTACAAACAACACAAACGGCAACACACTCAAATCATACATAAACTCACACGTCGCCATCATACTACACCCAAACACTCCCACACACTACCCCGAAAACGGAAATACGCCCTCCACCATAGACGTAATCATAAATAAAAATGTTCATAACATCACTCGCCCCATATCATTACCCGAGCTTAACTCAGATCACAGTCCAATCATATTCCAACTAACCAACCATCACATAGAAAACACCACTAAAACAATCACATCATACAAACACGCAAATTGGGCGCACTTTCGCAAAACACTTGACACGATCATCCCCATCAACAATCAAATACATACAACACAAGACATCGATGCACAAATAGAACACTTCACAAACGCTATACACATAGCAAAACGGAAACACACAACCAACATTAAAGTGAACCCACACAATCTTAACTTGCCACCACACATAACACAATTAATTAAACAACGAAATCACACCAAAAGACTATGGCAGAGGACACACACTCCCCTACACAGAATACACCTCAACACACTAAACGCACAAATTAAAACACAAAAATAACACATGGTCCCGTAAACTTTCCGCCCTCAACCCCAATGGCAACTCCCTCTGGCGGCTGACAAAAACACTCAAAAAACCTCACACCAGAATACCCACTCTCACACACAACAACATAACAGGTATCACCGACGAGAACAAGTCAGAGATGATAGCTAACACTTTTGAACAAATACACGTAACACACACGCCAAACACCCCCACGCAAGATAAAATCACACAAGACACACTACAATATATAAACACACCACATCACACTGACACCAAAACGCTGGCCAGACTCCTTACTACCCCATCCGAGTTAACCAAAATAATTAAAAACCTACCCAACCGCAAAGCTCCTGGCCCCGACCAAATAGAAAACCGTATCCTGAAAAACCTCTCATGAAAATCCATCATCCAACTCCATTACATAATAAATTCCATAATCAAACTGCATCACTTTACTGCTGCCTGGAAAACTGCTACTGTCCACCCAATCCTTAAACCAAACAAAGTCTCATCCGCACCCACAAGTTATCGCCCCATAAGCCTTTTAAACACCCTATCCAAGCTCACCGAAAAGATCATCCTCTCCCGGGTCGACGATATCGACACAGGACAAAAACTCATACCTGATCACCAGTTTGGCTTCCGAGCCAGGCATTGCATGGTGCAGCAGGTGTGCAGGATTGCAACCGATATCGCGACCCAATTCAATAAAAATAAGGTCACGGTCATGACCCTACTGGACATCGAAAAAGCCTTCGATACGGTCTGGACAGTAGGACTCGTGACCAAACTTATCTCCTTCCAATTCCCTCCCACTTTAACCAAACTGATCTACTCTTACCTCACAAACCGATCCCAATCAAAATTAATAATTCCCTCTCAAACCGTAAATCCATTGTAGCAGGAATTCCACAAGGCAGCGTCCTTGGTCCTAAACTCTTTAACCTGTACATTAGTGTCATCCCCACATTCCCGAATACACACACAGCCCAATACGCAGATGACACAGCAATATACTCACACTCCTTCAGCACCCAAGTAGCCACAAAACAAACACAAATACACATAAATATATTAGAACACTACTGGGACACGTGGAAAATTCAAATAAATACAAACAAAACCGAAACCATAGTCCTTACACGTAAATTCACACACACCAGATTATTCACACCACTCGAAATACACAAACAAAAAATCACACCTATAAACAAAGTAAAATACCTGGGAATACACTTATACAGAACACTAAGACACAACTAACATATTAAACACGCAATATACAAAGCATCAGCCGTAATTCGCAACCTTTATCCTCTCCTTGTTAAAAATAGCTCCCTAACTGTAAAAAATAAACTCCTCATTTATACATCAATCATTCGCCACATCATCATGTATGCGGCCCCGGTCTGGTGTAACGCACCAGTCACCACCACCCTACCACTGCAACGCCTTCAAAATAAATGTCTTCGCCTGGCGACCAGCTCTGGAAGATATACACGCATAACACAATTACACGAAGACACAAACATACATCCAAGACACATCACAAAAATTTAACAAAAACACACAATTTAATTCAAATCCACTTATAAGAGACATCACACAAATTCGCGACAACAACACCACATCTAGACTCAAACACAAGCTTCCCTACCAAGACTTGCCCATATTTCATGAAGAGTTTCATGATAAGAACTCCTAACACTAACACATACAACAATACCTTACACAACAGAACACAAAACAAAACATCTCTCACACACACACAAAAATGTACCATCAATCATCCATAATGTTTTGTTATATAAAATATAAGTGATTTTAAATTAGTTAAGTTAGTTAGTAAGTTTTAACAAAAATAATTTTCATTGCGTCAAATAATTAAATGGGTTTTTGGTACCTCCTTTCCCACAAATTACAATCCCAATACACAAATAAAAATAAAAATTATAACAAAGACAATCACACAATGTTCAAGCGCACAACGCAATTACACACATACACAGATATACACTCCCCATGTGCTCTGACAAAACCAACCATGTTGTCCAAACATTAGTTTTTAAGAAATTAATGTAATTTTAATAAAAACAATAAAGAATATTGAAAATGAAAAGATAAATGACCCAGTGGTCGGGAGTTCTAGCCCGGACTTCGTCGTCTTTTCTCTTCTGCATAAAATTTTTTTTTTGTTTTTTTTATTGCAAATAAAAATAACATTTGATAAATTTAATAATATTTATTATAAAATTTATATAATATAAAATATTTTAAAATTAAATATTCCCGCTCTTTTATTAAAATTTTGGAGTCTGAAACGCAACTATAAACAAAGTAATACAAAGTAAAACGCCACCATAATGAGTTCTTTCTCGCTACTTGCTGCCATTACCTACATTTTAAATATTTATTTTCATCGAAATGAATAGAAAATAGAAAATATCGATTTTTCTGTGATTCCTGATGAATCGATTAATAGTGAAAGCTCGAAAATACATACGTTTTACAATTCACCATCAGTTATCAGCACCGATCTTCAGCAAAATGATTAAATATGCTTGGCACTCATCTGGACTTACAGATAACAAGGACATTTTCATTAATGTAAATGAAGTCTGTTTTTCTCAAGTAGTAATGAAAGGCCCTTGTTTCTGCAAAAAAGCAGCATTTTTATGCTGCTCTCATTGCAGGAAACCTTTATGTTTCAATCACTTTTATATTAATTACCAACCGAGTAAATGCTGCAATAGTAAATAATTTTATATTTTATTTACAATAAAAACGTCATACAGAGAAAAAAGCCGGCGGAGTCCGAGCTAGAACTACCGACCACTGGGTCTGTACGCCATTCCGAGTCCAACCTTTGTAGCGAGCAGACGTTCTTACCGAAGCCGCACATAGAGTTTCTCAACCAACGCCAAAGCATTCAGTGCCGTACCGAACAATTAGTAAAAAAAAATTTATAAAAATAGTGAATGTGTGATATCACAAAAATTAAAAAAGTGGAACTGAAAGTGATCAGAAGATCCAAACGACTGAGTGACAGACTTTCCTTACTTTCTCAGGGTGAGGGTGAAACCTCCCCTCAACTTTTAAACTACTTAAAAGACAACAGCACCAAACTCTGCGCAGACCCAATACAAAATACCAACCAAACTGCTGCGGGAGCAGCAGTTGTACCAGCCGACATCCCGACCGACACAATGGACACGGCACCGCCAGGAACCCAAACTACCCTAAGCAGAAATACCAACTCATCAACAGGCACACGAAAGGTGAGTGATCTGTTTGCCACGCGGCAGACGAGCAACACCAAAAATACAATGACAACGACAGCACCGGCTAAAATTAGACAGCGGTCCGTTGACGACGAGGATCCAAGCGTATTTAAACACCCTAAACGGACCGCTAGACCCCGACTTACACAGACAAAAAACCCGACAAAGACCCGAAATAAATACCACCCGCTAACGGACACTGACGAGACAGACAACGACGACGACACAGAAACCGACCTTCCCACAACAACTAAACCCCAAAGACAAATTAAACGAAGACCACCCCCACCCATCATTATCCCAGGCATCCCTAAAAATACTAGCGACGTAACAAAATACATACAGACATTCGCAACAAAAGGGTACCATTACAAATACACGAACAATAACACAAACTTATACATTCACGACGAAAATGAACGACAAAAACTCATTACTGACCTGAACACGGACGACACATTTCAATATTATACTTACACAGACAGAACAATTAAAACGCACGCGTTCGTGCTACGTGGACTGGACAATGACCCGACAACAGAAGAACTAGAACAAGAACTCAAAGACAATAACATTTCAGTACACAAGACATTTAGGCTGCGAAATACACGGCGCCCCCTATACCTTATCACAGCTGATAACAGGCACACTGTGGCGCAAATGAATAACGAAGTAAAATATCTCTTCCACACAAAAGTTGTGTGGGAGAGACACATAAACCAAAAACGGATAATTCAATGCCACAGGTGCCAACAGTGGGGGCACGCTACTACGAACTGTAGACTAGCGCCTAAATGTCTTAAATGCGCGAAAGACCACCTGACTAACACATGTACCAAGACCAAGGACACACCAGCCGCGTGCGCAAACTGCGCCGGAGATCACCCCGCAAACAATGTACAGTGCCCAGTATATAGGGCACGGATCAAATTACTAGACCAACAAACAGAGAAAAGACAGACACGCCCACAGACTTATATTGACGCCCCCGTACCACGCACAAACCAATGGCAAAACAAAAGAACCACTCCTCTCCTACCCACACCACAACCAAAAATAATCCCAAGCACACAGCTAAACTTCCCACCACTCCCAACCCCTAAACAAATATCACAACCCCCAATACAAATTAACAGACAAAGCAAAGACAGCAACATAGACGACGTGACCGACTTATTCAGCGAAATGACTAGACTTAACTCACTAATCAACCTGACTAATATGATCCGTGCCCTAAAAGACCTTAACAACGCCCTGGAAAAGGCAAAATCTAAACCTGAACAATTCTCTGTTTTCATGAACTTCACGCAACATGTACACGAATACAACATCTAAGGACACAGCGACACTGCACATCAGCTCATGGAACGCCAACGGAATCATGGGTAAAGTAGGGGAGCTTACGCATTACATGAACACACACAACATTCACATCATGACACTTAATGAAACAAAACTTACACCCACACGTAAACTCAAAATACACACATACGCAACGTACAGAGCTGATAGGCCACAGCAAGGACCGGTACCGGCTGGAGGCGTTGCAATATTAATAAAACAAAATGTCCCACACACACTTTTAAATTCAGCAAACACTACACTAGAGACACTTAGCATAAAACTTACAGACAACACCATAATCACAGCAGCATACAACAGACCAGCAAACAACATAACAAACGCGGATCTCGCAACACTATTACACAAAACAAAAACACTAGTGGTCGGGGACCTGAACGCGAAACACACAAACTGGGACTGCAACAGAAGCAACACAAATGGCTACACACTCAACAGATACACAAACACACACGTCGCCATCATTATGCACCCTCATACACCAACACACTACCCAGAAAATGGATCAACGCCTACAACAATCGACCTCATTATAAATAAAAATGTCCCCAACATTACACCCCCTGAATCCCTCGCTGAACTCAGTTCAGATCATAACCCAATCATCTTCACCTTACACGGTAGGCAAATACACAACACAACAAAAATCATCACATCATACAAACACACAGACTGGCAACACTTCCGCCACACACTAGACAAACACATCACAATAAACAATAACATAAACACAACACAAGACATTGACACAGAAATACACAAATTAACACAGGCAATTAACAAAGCCAAACACAAACACTCACGCAACATAAAAACAAAAACACACAAACTAAACCTACCACAAAACATTTTAGACACAATTACACAACGCAACAATGCAAGAAGACAATGGCAGAGGACCCGCTTCTCCCAACACCGCCAACACCTCAACGCCTTAAACACACTTATTAAAAACCAAATTAGAATACAACAGAACACAACATGGTCCCTAAAACTCTCCAGTCTAAACCCCTTTGATAATTCCCTTTGGAAGCTCACCAAAAACCTCAAAAAACAATTCACCCCAATACCCACACTCACACTTACAAACGCAACCACAGCGGCTTCTGACCCAGAAAAGGCAGAAGCCATTGCTAATGAACTAGCGAACGTACACGTAATTGACACACCGCACACACAAACGCATGAGCAAATCCTACAAGAGACACAACAATTTTTAAGCACAACACACCAAACAACACACACAATCCTCGCAAAACTCCTTACAAACCCTACAGAACTCACCAAAATAATCCGCACCCTGCCCAATCGCAAAGCTCCCGGACCAGACCACATAGAAAACCTAATATTAAAAAACCTATCCCGAAAATCCATCGTACAATTAACGTACATAATAAATTCAATCATAAAGCTTCACCATTTCCCCGCTGCATGGAAGAGTGCCATAATCCACCCTATCCTAAAACCAAATAAAGATCCTCACAACCCCGGCAATTATAGACCAATTAGCCTCCTTAATACCCTCTCCAAACTGACCGAAAAGGTTATCCTATCCCGGGTAGACGATATCGATACAGGACGAAATATTACCCCCGACATCCAATTTGGATTTAGGGCTAGGCACAATACTGTACAGCAAGTATGCAGGATCGCAACCGATATCGCTACCCAATTTAACCAAAGTAAAGTTACGGTCATGGCCCTGCTAGACATCGAAAAAGCTTTCGATAAGCTCTGGGTAGCAGGGCTCATGGCCAAATTAATTAAAAACCATTTTCCACCAATCCTAATAAAACTTATCCACTCATATCTAACCAACAGATCCTTCCAAACCAAAATAAACAACTCTCTTTCTACCTCTAAACCCATAATGGCAGGAGTCCCCCAAGGCAGCGTCCTTGGACCCAAATTATTTAACCTCTACCTAAGCGATTTCCCCACATTCCAAAACACGAATACGGCTCTGTACGCAGACGACACGGCCATCTACGCGCACTCATTCAGTGCGCAGGTGGCCAACAAACAACTACAAATACACATAGATATACTACAACGCTACTGGGAGAAGTGGAAAATTAAAATCAACGCCACAAAAACCGAAACCATTGTTTTTTCACGCAAATTCACACTAAACAAAGTAATCACACCACTACAAATACACAAACAAAAAATAACGCCCACACACACGGTAAAATACCTAGGCACACACCTATACCAAACACTAAGACATGGCCCACACATATCACACACAATTAAAAAAGCCCAACACGTAATCCGAAATCTCTATCCACTCCTTGTACAAAATAGTTCCCTCTCAACAAAAAATAAACTCCTCATGTACACCGCAATCATTCGCCCCATACTAACATACGCAGCCCCAGTTTGGTGTAACGCTTCGGCAACCGCACTAATACCATTGCAACGTCTCCAGAATAAATGCTTAAGACTGGCCACCAGCTCTGGACGATACACACGACAAACAGACCTACACGAAATCGCAAACATACCCTACATAACACAATACATAAAACAAATATCACAAAAATTTTATAAAACACAGTTAAACTCAAACACACTCACAAAACACATCACAAAATTAAGACACGACAACACTACACATAGATTAAAGCATAAGCTCCCCTACCAGACACTACCCATATTTTCGGAAAGCCTCCATGAGCCGAACACGTAACACAGACACACACAACAACAATGCAACACACAACACGCATCACTATACAACAATAGAGTCAACCACAGATACAGAACATTTCGCATAAATTTAATGTCCATAGAATCATCAGTATTGTTAAATTTTAAATTAGTTAAGTTAGTTTATAAGTTTTATTAAAAATGCCATGCATTTAAATGGGTTTTTGTTCCCCCTTTTCCCATAAAACACAATCCTAACACGAATAAAATGTAAACCAAAATGTAACAGACAATAACACAATGTTTTAAGCACACAACGCAATATACACACATACACAGATATACACTCTCTTCTGTGAGTAGGAGCTCTGATAAAACCAATCATGTGTTTCCATATTAATTAAAATTAATTAGTATTTGTACAAATAAAAATGAATAAAAAGATTTCAAAATGAATGGGTCTGTACGCCAGCTCGCTATCCACTGCGCTACGCCACCACTCTGAAAAAGTATCATTTTTTTTTCTACAAAACAAGATGTGAAAACTTTGAATACGATTTTCTCGAGTTTTCTTGAGAAGTGCATAAAACGGCAAAATTTGTATCATTTTTATTGCGTCGCCTACCATATGGCAAAATTTCAGCCAAATCGGTGACCCACACTACGTGGTTTCCCCTTGTTAGATCAAAGTGGACTACCTACAGAATTGACGGGCTCAAAGTTTATTTCTAAATTACGTTTCACCTCACACTTGAGCGTATTGTTATTAGCCTCAATAGTTAATCTGGTGCTGGAATCAATTTTGTTATTCAAATATTTATTAATAAAGGCAAGTTCATAGGCCCTCTCTGGTATTTAAATATCTTATCCACTTATTTTAAAGCTATTGCTTGTTTCATTAATATTCGGTATGGCGTTATACACCTCGAAATTAATTAAACCGAGGACGTTATTTGCTTCATCACCTAGCTCTATAGGCGGGTAATATGTTATTGTGATAACAGAACTATTTCCGAATAGAGTGAATTTGTATAACATGGCTGATGAAAGAATACTAAGTTTCCCCTCATCCGCATTTTATTGATATAGAAATGATAAGCACAGGTGACCACATTTAACACTGTCATACGTTTGATATGTATTATAGTTATACCGTATAGAGATGCAATTGGAGAAATATGTGACAAGCCCGCTTGGGGGTGGTAAAATTCAAAAACTATCGAAATAAATTACTTGTATACTGCGCTTCTAGTAGGAAACCCAATTCCCACGCCAATTATCCAAATTAACGATGCCACATTCGTAACTATTTATTTTTGAGGGTTGGGCATTTCTCAATATACCACGATATTGTGTAATTATCAGTAGCTTCGCGTAATTTTGGAGATCTATGTTAAAATGGAAGTTTTATGGTTTCATATAAAGGCTGGTCATAATATTTGGTTGTAATTAAGTGGTAGGATTCTTTTAATTTTCAATATATAGATATATATATATATATATATATATATATATATATATATATATATTTTATATATATATATATATAAATATATATATATATATATATATATATATATATATATATATATATATATAGATATATAGATATATAGATATATAGAAATATAGATATATAGATATATAGATATATAGATATATAGATATATAGATATATAGATATATAGATATATAGATATATAGATATATAGATATATAGATATATAGATATATAGATATATAGATATATAGATATATAGATATATAGATATATAGATATATAGATATATAGATATATATAGATATATAGATATATAGATATATAGATATATAGATATATAGATATATAGATATATAGATATATAGATATATAGATATATAGATATATAGATATATAGATATATAGATATATAGATATATAGATATATAGATATATAGATATATAGATATATAGATATATAGATATATAGATATATAGATATATAGATATATAGATATATAGATATATAGATATATAGATATATATAGATATATAGATATATAGATATATAGATATATAGATATATAGATATATGGATATATAGATATATAGACATATATAGATATATATAGATATATAGATATATAGATATATAGATATATAGATATATAGATATATAGATATATAGATATATAGATATATAGATATATAGATATATAGATATATAGATATATAGATATATAGATATATAGATATATAGATATATAGATATATAGATATATAGATATATAGATATATAGATATATAGATATATAGATATATAGATATATAGATATATAGATATATAGATATATAGATATATAGATATATAGATATATAGATATATAGATATATAGATATATAGATATATAGATATATAGATATATAGATATATAGATATATAGATATATAGATATATAGATATATAGATATATAGATATATAGATATATAGATATATAGATATATAGATATATAGATATATAGATATATAGATATATATAGATATATATAGATGTATAGATATATAGATATATA
>OX122902.1:5530370-5567612 GCA_944738965.1 Nebria brevicollis | reverse complement strand
TTCGCTCCCCCAGCACATGGCTACTGATTCAATGAAATATATGTTTGCAAGATATCACCAAATGCAACCGATATCACATTTATTCGACGAGTCACTGAATGATGCTATACACGGTAATTGTTAGCGTACGTATCCGTTCTCTGCCTTCTTGGGCTTGTGAGAATCGTTACTACAGGCCTAACACGGCGATAACAGATATGTGTGGCGTGATTGGGGCTATAGCATTTTGGCATCAGTGAACTTGGTCGTTGGGCAGCTAGACATCGGTCAACTATTGGTGGTAGTTATTTAATAAGAATAATCAGTAGGGATTTACGTTGAGCTCAAGAAACGTATGCAAACATAACGTCCTTATTAAAATCAAGAAATCATAAAGAGATTGTCATTTCTGTACTGAATAACGTTTAACAAATAATAATAATAATCGGGTAGTATGGGATATTACTTTATGTTACGGGCGGGCTATAGTTACTCAAAATTGTGTATGTGACGTTTGATAAATATATGTGGGCAATGCCGTGTTGATGCGGGCCGTGCGACGTATGTTACCGGGCAACAGCTAGGCGGGTAGCTCGGGACTCGTGCGGTCGTTCGCCGGGCAGCGGGCTGTCGGTTGCCGGGTCGGCGGGCTAGGCTCGGGCTCGGTTCTTGGGCGTTCGTTCAGCGGACAGCGGACGGTCGGTTGCCGGGTCGGCGGGCTAGGCTCGGTTCTTGGGCGTTCGTTCAGAGGACAGCGGACGGTCGGTTACCGGGTCGGCGGGCTAGGCTCGGGCTTGGTGACTGGCTCTGACGGGCGGACTGGTCTCGGCTCTGGGCTGGTGGCGGGTCGGCTTTGGCTTGGCTGGTCTGGGCTCAGGGTGGACTTCCTTCTCTGACTAAATATCGACCCATTCTCCCTGTTGATCACTGTTGCCAGGGTTCTTATGCCTTCTTCATGGTATCCCTCCCTAGGGTCCAACACAGTGGTGGGATGAAGGTTAGCTAGTGAACATACACAAGAAAGACAAAAACGAAAGATTATTGTTAGGGCTGTTTTCTCCCAGTGACCAATGCGAAGACGAGCTGGTGAGATCACGAGGTCTCGCCACGATGGTAGCGTTGTATCGTCCTCACGAATCGGCGGAGGTTAAATTATCCCACTCCGAAGTCGTGTGAAATCTCTATCATCCAGCTATTTCTTCTCTAAACAAACGGTGGCCTCGGCTGGCTGTGAACCGCGGCGCGTGTCCATAGATTTTTATAGCGCCTGGCCTAACTAACACTTGAAGGTGTGAAATAATTATTGCCAGACTAAACAGAGCAAAAATGTAAACTTATACTCAGCGAGTATAATATACTTTTACTAAGATTTTAAATATTTAAATATAATTATTATATTGTAATACTGTACCAATTGTTATTAGCGGGAAGTAATTAAAAATTCAAATTTTAGCGAGGCGTTACAATATATATATATATATATATATATATATATATATATATATATATATATATATATATTTATATAAATTTCACTCTAAGCAGACGTTGAACTATATCTTTCTTAAGTAGAACAGTCACCGTTGATGCGTGAGACTGTGCACTATGGTTGTGAGAGTGTGAATTGTGCATGTGTGAGTGCATACGAGGAGTGACGCGGTCCAAGGGACGAGCGATGCTGTTGGTCAAACCAATGCTGTATGTTGATAGCTGATTGCTAATTGTTGAGTGAGTGTTCTCACTGTCATTCAGATATATTCCTATTTCCTTATCCTCAATGTTATATCTTCTAATCAGAGCGTGCTTGGATTGTTCCAAGTTTAGACCTGTATTTCAGTTCTTGCACCGTGGGTGCAGGTGTTTCTTCCTCAGGGTGGATCTGGCTTCGACCAGGGTTAGACCTGAGGGAAATTCGTCCAAGTAGGGTGGATCTGGCAGAGGTCCAGGATTGGACCTACTTGAGGTTGCCTACCTAGTGGGGTGTGACTGGTAGAGTCAGGAATGGACCCACTAGGAGATGCCCATTAGGGAATGCCCGTAATGGAAGCCTGCCTTCAGGGTGTATCTGGCTGTGGACCAGGGTTAGACCTGCTGGTGGTTGCCTATCTAACAGGGTGTGCCTGGTAGCTCCAGGATTGGATCTGTTACAGGATGCCCATGAGGGAAGACTACCATCAGGGTGGATCTGGCTAAGATCCAGGGTTGGACCTGTTGGTAGATAAGCTTGTCGTGTACAAGTATGTACAGGGCTTGAAGGCATTGTCTCCATATTCTGTAACCTACCTAATCCATTGTAGAATGTCTTGTGGTATCGGTATGACATGTTGTATTTTTATAATGCAGGTGTGAAGGACACCAAGGTGACGCCCAAACCTAAGGCGCCGTTATAACCATCGATGTGATCGTAGGATGTCTTAGTATCAGGTCAAACGGTCATTTATACATATTAATCGTAATGACTTTAATTAGACTTTAGAATTGTTCTTCTAAAACTGTTTATATTGTATTTTATAACCGATCTATACCTACGTTAGAAAAAGCGCTCTTATATATATATATATATATATATATATATATATATATATATATATATATATATATATATATATATATATATTCCTTGTTGTATAAAATCCAATTTCTTTTATAACTAATATTATTTTTACTTTCATCTGTACAAGCGGTAATGACCATAGACGTCGATCCGCATATTAAATAAAATTAAAAAAATTATTTTCTACCTTATGATCATTTAAGGTTAAATCTTGAAATCATGAAACATTTTCTTGATTTTAATATAAGCTAAGATTTTAAGTTGGTAAAATCAATTTTAAAAAATATTGCTTTTATTTTTTTACAAAGGTATATTATAATGTTTGTGCCTATCATCTACAATTCTGTTTATTAATCTGTTGTCTGGCTCTTTAATAACTTAATTGTGAGACATCAACATTTACTTATCAAACACTGATGCATTGTAGAATAAATATTATAAACATTGTAATAGCAAATACAGGCTTGAGAAAGTCGAACGCTTGATTTGAATAATGTAGCAATGTGTTAGAAAGAGTTTTTGATATTTTTAAATTTTTAATATTTACCTATATGGTAACGTATTGGGTTTTGGGATCTAATTAATAAATAATAATACAAGTTTTATATTAAATCGGGCTCTTTATTATATCTACGGTCTCGGAAGTTTTATCACTACGCTTTACCACTACAGCATCATATACGAGACTGCCCAAAAAGGTTCGTCGCCAGATCTTAAAATTGACCACATCTGTTTACTCTTCTTCTGCACATTGGTCCTTATCTTGAAATATTAAACGACCATAAATCTCTTATACGTTTAACTATAACTAAGGACAAAACCCTTAGACTGAACATAATATATATATTAACTTTTGTATATATGCATGGATATTTCAACATAACGTTTCAATATTTTTACCTTCATTTTAACTTCGGATACAATGGAAAATATAGTATACAAAGAAAAATAATATAACGGAACATGCATCTTAATACTAATACGACAATACAATTTATACGCAATTAAAAAAATAATAAAAAATAATAAATAGACATTTATAAAAATATGTTACAAATTACAATATTCAATGTATTTTACATATTATAAAGCGCAAACATGCAAAAAAGTTTAATGAAAATTTTTGTGATGGTTTAATTTCAGCTTCTCTTTGTCAACAATTCACGTTTTCAAATTTGACTTGCTTCACTTTACGTGTATTGTTGTCCGGCTAGAACCACGAGGGGGTGGAAGCTGATTTGTTTTATTATAAAAAAATCTTTCAAGCCAACTAAATTTGAAACATGTTTTTAAATAAATAATTTAACTCTTCCCGGGATGGGAAGGAAACATCGGATACTTTTGGATAAAGGTATTATAGAGATATAGTCGGATAATTTAACCTGGCGAAGTAGAAGTAATATAAACATTATCGAATGAGTTGTCACTAAATCAAATAGGTTTACTCATCAATGTAGCACCCAAATGTTTAATGACAACTACCTAACTATTACCACAATAATAACATAATATATATTAATTAAAAAAGATAAAAAAGAGTTTAAAGGCATTTAAAATAATATAATGTGTTCAACCGCAATATTTAAATAAATATTACTATATTTTATATTTGATTGTAAATTAATTTTGATTTGAATTTTATTTGTTGGATATAATGCTCAGTTTCTTTTTTGCGGTACTTTTATTATTTCTTGCTTCTTCTGAAATCCATTTACATTCTTTGTAAATGTTGGTGTTAATTAATAAATTAATCAGATATAATTTATGGTCATAGCATGTATCGGCTACGTCAAGCCAGCCCTGATACATATTGTTTATATTAAAAATAATTTTGTTTATTAACCTCCGTTTAAGAAAATTCAAATGTTTAATCTTTTCAAATTTTTTAGAGAAAATTTGTAAACTTAAAAATGCTATATATATATATTAATGATTTTGAAGGTTTTTGAAGACTGCCTAAAGGATTTTTAGAGCTGAACGTTTTTTCAATTATTAATAACTCATTTTTGTCTGTAATACTTTCGTTTTCACGAATTAATTGTGCCTTACAATCGATACATTTAAATTTACCAATGCATTTAAAAGCTAAATAACCAGCAAAATATAACACGGAACATGATTCTAAATTATGTTTTTCTACTTGATGAGCAGGAAGACTTAATAGGTGCTCGGAGCAATCTGGAACTAGAATATTATTTAATATAATTTCATTATTATTTTCGCATGGTTCTTTATTTAATTGTTCATTAGAAGTAATCAATTCTAAGTTTTCGTCTATATCATCTAAACTATTTGAAGATTCTGGGGGTTTCATCAAATTAGTTATTGCAATAACACGTAGACTTGTTCTAAATGTTTTAACGATTGGATTAAAATTTATCATTGCAAATGTATTTTCAAGAAAGTCCTGATTCAATTTTGCTGTTGTTATAAACTGCTGGTTATTTAACTTCAGTTCCGAATTCTATAACATTAAAATTGAATTTATAGTCAATTCTAGTCCTGTAAAATAATCAGGTTGGCGTGGACAACGTGGGTTTAATTTTTGAATAATATACATCATATCATATCCCTCGTTTAAAATATTTATTATATTCGGAGATTTCTCTGAAATTGCGCATTTATTGGGATTTTTATCAAAGAGGGTGTGACTGTTTAGTGAATCAAATAATATGTTCATTTGCAAAATAAAATCAGCCGTGTGAACACCGGTATCACATTTAAGTTCATCTGTGCCGATGGCTGTTCTAATAGAAGCAGCTACACTATGGCTAAAGATTTGTAAAGCTAATTTACAATTCATTTTTTGAAAGTGATTTGGATTTATATGAGCTTCCGTTAATTTACAGTTCGATCTCGCTAGTTGACTACATTTATCTATATTATAAGTTTGTATTACGTCTGTGAACGATACTTTATTGCCATATAAAATAAAATTACAATTTAACCAATTATTTTGAATAGATGTGGCACATCGTATATGACATACATTTGTTGATTATTAACAGTAAAATAAAGCCTGTCTACGTTTACATTTAAATTATCAAGAGCGCTTTTATTATTCGACCCTTGATCGCAAACAATTGCTTTGGGAGTTAATCCGGATTTTATCAAATTTTCAATACACATTACAATTAATTTTGTCAATTTAGTATTCTTAATACTGGTAGCAGATATGAAATATGCAACTGAGAGTTTCCACTTGGAATATAAACCACGAACCATAAATAATAAGGCGCTTCCGCCATATTTAAAATTTCGACCAAGTGGTCCTAAGTCTTCAAAACCTTCAATCATATCAAATTATTTATTATACTCCAAAAATTTTTTTAATGCCTCTTCATCAAAGGCAACAACGCAACATTTTTCCGTATCAGACATTGATGATGCCTTAAGTCCTATTTGTTGAAAAAGGGCTGGACTAAAACCAGTTTTAAATTTTGACTTTGTTATCCACGACTTTATTGTTGAAATGGCCGGAAGTATTATACCAACACTTATAAAAAATGTATAGGCTGAAGGTGATTTGAAATAAAAACAAACAGAAATTTCTTTTTCCGTTTTGGACCATTCGCGTTTAGCGCTATGCCACATTTACATTTGTACCAATACCCTAGGATGTTCTGATTTAAAATTAAAGTTATTGATATCGGAAAGAATATCAAATTTTGATTTTCTTTCTTTCTTAAATTTTTTAGTTTTACATAACAAAGATCGTTTATTTTTATTTAAAAGCTGAACACGTTTTAATTTTTTACGAAGTGATTGCTCTCGCGGAGTTTCAGTATCAGAAAATAATTTTTTTCGGCAAGCTAAATCTGGGGAACACAAAGGATCAGATGACCATTGTTGTGCAGCTTCACTGATTGTTGGCTGACTTTCCGGTGTTGGAGGCAAATTCATTTCATCTAAATATAAATTACTGTATTTGAGTTTAGGAGACATTACTTTAAATTTGGATGGTGATAATGGGATTAAATTAGAATTAATCTCCAATACTTGTTCCGGTACAGCATTGACACACAATTTATTTCGCAAAGAATTAACAAATGAATCGGAATTGAAATGATCCGCACAAATCAGTTTACGTTGAAGCTTAGCAAAAGGCATATCGATAAGTAATGAATCTCCTGAAAATAAATAATTGTCTAATTAAATTATTTGAAACTTGTAATTATTTAGAAATTATTTAACGAAATAGTATTGCATAACTGTTAGTATAGAAAACTTATTACCACTTCTTGCGACCCATAATTCACACTTTATTTTATCTTTGACTGGAAATTTAAAAAAGGATAATTTGCGATGGTCCATACGCGATTTTTTACAATTAAAATAAACACACTTCTGACCAGACATCTTATATTAATTTTAAATAAATTTGGAATTGGGATAAATATAACAAAAATATCACCCGCTAAATATACATGCAATTGTATACAAATGAAACAATCCGTAAAAATTCACGAAAAATTCACCATCTCTAGTCCGGCAATGGTATTAACAGCAGCCCCCTCGGGTGCGGCAATGGTACTACAATATTAAGAGCTGCATAGCTTATGCATTACGTTATACGTCTGTGTATATTTGTCTGTGGTTATAGCATGTTTTACACTTTTGCACGTGTAACGTGGCGCATATATGGTGTGTTGGTTGCGTGTTTTTGTGTTAGTTTTAAGTACGTTTAATGGGTGGAGTTGTGAAATGAATTATGATTTAGTGCATGTTGTCATGAGGACGCTCGTGAAAGACTGATAGTGTGTGAAAAGGGAGGTTGTGCTTTATCATGAAGGGTGCATCATGGGCTTTGATAGCAGTGAGGTTTTTTATTAGTGGGTTGGGATTAGTTTAAGTTGATGCATAGAATGTTTGTGATACATGGATGATGTACTTGATATACGAAATGTTTGTGAGTTGGTGAGGGTCAGTAATTTTTAAGTAACGAGAAGTCAATGCAGCGAGGCGTAAGCATTTTTTCTGTAAACGCTCTAGGTGAAGTTGTGGAGTTTTTGGCGCACCGCAACAGATTGGGGCAGCATATGTTAGGATTGGGCGTATGAAGGAGTTGTCCAGAAGGAGTTCGGTTTTTAGAGAATATGGGTTGTTGCGGGTAAGTAAATTGTAAATGTTGCGTAGTGTTAAATGTGCTTGATGTATTGTTCTTCGTTGGTGATGTCCATGTGTAAGGCGATTGATGAGATGGGGACCGAGATATTTAATGGATTTTTGAGAGATGAATTTGTGGTTGTGTATGATTAGTAAGGTGTGTACTTTAAGGTTATTGAATTTGCGCGTGAATATTATGGCTGCGGTCTTGTCAGGGGTTATGTTGATTTTCCACTTGTCCCTGTATTTGTATAGTATGTTTATATGAATTTGTTTGCTGTTTGATAGCCACCTGCGCGTTAAAGCTGCGCGCGTTGATGGCGGTATCGTCAGAGTATAATTAAGTGTTGGTTTTGTGAAAAGTCAGAAAATCGAGGCGGTAGAGGTTGAAGAGTTTGGACACTGCCTCGTAGAATGCCTGCCCCGATCAAGTGAAAGTCAGATAGGGAATTTTTGTTCCATTTTTATGTTTAGGAATGGGGAGGACCATGGCGGTCTGCCATACCGCGGGGAAGTGATGTACATTAACCAGTTGGTCCAGTTGGACTATGGCTTTCTTGGTGAGGTTCTTAAGGATGGGGTTTTCGATAGATTCTGGTCCGGAGGCTTTGCGATTGGGTAACGTTCGGATTATTTGAGTTAGTTCGGAGGAATTGGTCAGGAATTTATGCATAGCATGTTTGTTGTGTGTATGTTTGGTGTTTAGATATGTTATTGTGTTTTGTATGATATTCGTCTGGTAAGGTGTGTGTGGAGTGTTTGACAGTATATGTTCAAATGTTCAAATATTTAAGTTAATATTTGTGCTTTCTGTTTGTGTGTTTGATTCAGTGTTATATATATGAGGGTGAGGATAGGTTTGAAAGGTTTCTTTAAGTTGGGGGTTAGTTTCCAGAGTGAGTTGTCGTTAGGGTTAATTAAAGCTAGTTTGGTTGTCCATGTCTCGTTTCTTTGCCTTTTTATTGCTGTTTTTATAGTTGAGTTGATTGTGTTCAGTTCTTGTCTATGTTCTGCAAGTTGAGCTCTCTGGCATAACCGTCTCACATGATTTATGTTTAAGATGAGATTGAGCGTGTGTACTGCCATATGGTTGTAATGAAACGGAGTTCGGTTTTAAAGGTAGCTACAAAACTATTCCCGATTCCTTATTTTTAGATAAAAATAAGATAAATAAATGCCGATGTTGTTGCGTTTTTTGTGGGATGACCAATAATTTTAATACATATAGAACCGAATTATATTCATAGAAAACTATTAATGATATTAATTAAATTTATATGATACCAAAAGGTATAAAATATAATTGCTTACCTAATTTCACAAAAAAAAACAGTACTTGAAATGAGCGGGCTTCTCACACCACGAGGTTATCTTTCTTCTCTGAAATGTTAAATTTCCAAAAAAAAAATGAAATAAATTTAAATTAACAAAATTTTGCACAATACCTTTCTATATTTTAAACCTCCAAAATAAAAACTACTTATATGAAACAACAATAAAATTATACGTATGACCAAAAATTGAACTAGACTGCAAAAAGAGTGCCACCCGTCTGACCATTGGTTTTCGAGCACCTCTTCGCTAAACCTTCGCGTAACAATTGTTTTTGAAAGAAAAGAGCCCAAGCCAATTACAGTCTCGCGCAGGTGAACCCTGGTTTATTACAGGGTCGAGGCATGGTTTATTGTTGATTGATTTAGTGTGTTTTGCTTTCGTTTTTTGTATTGCATGGGTAAATTTATATATTTCTTGTTCTAATTGTGGTGTTGTGTGTATGTTTTTGTTGAGTATGATTGATTTGTCAGGTGTTCTGCGGAATGATGCCTAGTCGGTGTGTTTGTATGAAATGATGAGTCCAGTGTTATTTTGTGTATGTAAGTTGTATAATTGGAAAAGGATGGGGTTGTGATCTGCGTTGAATTCTGTGAGGGATTCAGGGTGGGAAACGTTGGGGCAGTTTTTGTTGACTATTATATCTATGGTGGATGGGCTATTTCCGTTGTCAGGGTAGTGGAAGTATATGTGTGTTGAAAAATGAAGACGTGTATATTAATCAGCCTTATTTTCGTGTCCCTTGTTTGCGAAACAATATTGTATACGATACGATTATTGTATAGTACACCAGAAATTTTAAAAATGGTATTCTTGTGACAATCGTTTACGAAACAAGTATGAGTTACAATATTGTGTATGAAACAAGAAATTCCAATATTTGGTATTCTTATGACAAAATTTATATTGAATACAATACAATATTTGCTCTCAATTGTTGTATACTGAACAACACCTCTTTCAGCCTAATTCTCGTGTCCTTTGTTTGCGAAACAATATTGTATTGATTATAAGTGACTTTACAATGTGCTTTAAGATATTGTTTTTATTTGGTATTCTCGTGACCACCTTGTAAATCCCAATTTACAATAGCTTATTTCAATCGAAATCTTATCGCTTACAATAATGAAGGTAGCGTGCATTGCTACCAACAAAATTGTTGTAGTTGGTATTTTGTTTATAATGAAGTTAACCGCGTTTAACATAACCACATAGTTGGTCATAAAAATGATATAAATAAATATTAAACATATTAATTTAAAAAAATGTAGGGAAAATTTCTTGATGGCTTAATTTTAATATGGGATTAATAATTACAAGTTCCAGAACTTTTTCTTTGCCATCAAAATTAGTGGGATTATTTCTTATAATAAAGATATGAATTATTTGTATACATCTTATTCAAAATTAAATTGACCGCAATAGGTATTTCCGTGAATTCCAATTTATTAACATAAGTCCGTATTGTTGTAACGCTTGGCATCGGCCTATTTGGAAATATGGCGAATATATCTAGAACTTTGCGTAAACCATTTTTATAATATTAAAAGTTTTTATATTAAGTCTTTCTTAGCTAGAAATAATTGAAATAATTTTAATAAAGGAATCCCAAAATAAATAAATGACATGTTTCAAACGGCACAAATTCATTTGTCTTTTGTTTTAATATTATAGTACTATTTAATTGTAATTTTGAACATTTCTGCAATTATTAAAGCATGCGAAATTAATTTTGTTTACTATTGATCTGAGTACAGAATATTAAGCTCTACAAACTTTATTTGAGTCATTTTTGTTTAAAATATTTTGTGGGGCAATTCGCAATGAAAAACTATTTTTACATGTTGAATCCTTATGTACATAGCCACCAACTCTAAACGAAACAAAAATAATTATGAAAAAAAATAATAAAATTTATATTTAAACAATTTAATAATTTTTTTATAATAACAATATTATATTATATGATTTAAAACAAACTATAGAGCGTCAATTAATATAATGAAATAGTTTCGAGCCATTTTAAATGGAATAAATATAATAATCATGTGTAGACATGTAGATTCAATACAATACTACGTAACAGCAGCTAAGGAGCTGTTGATCAGTATACAATATTGAAAGCAAATATTGTATTGTATTCAATCTAAATTTTGTCACAAGAATACCAAATATTGGAATTTCTTGTTTCATACAGAATATTGTAACGCATACAGGACTTGTTTCGTAAACGATTGTCACAAGAATACCACTTTTAAACTTTCTTGTTTACTATACAGTAATCGTATCGTATACAATATTGTTTCGCAAACAAGGGACACGAGAATAAGGCTGATTGTATCGGTTGAGTGTGTGAGTTTTTATTGTATATAGCGGAAATTTGGGGGTTGTAAGCTGTGGGGATTTGATTCCATCTATTAATTTTGGGGAAAGGAGCAGGTATGTTGGTTTGTTTGGCTGCGGCCATTTTTTCTCTTTTAGTTATTAAGTCGTCTATAGTTTTTATTTTGTTCATGTAGATTGCGCAAGTTTGCAGGGTGGGGTTCTGTACAGTTGGCGCATTTGGCCGTTTCGGTTTTGAGCTTCAGGCAGGTTTAGGTGAGATGATTTTTAGCGCAATTTTGGCATTGGATTATTCTTTTCTTGTTATGATGTCTCTACCATGATACTTTCGTGTGATACACGTGTGTACAGTATTTTTTTAGTTGTACTAAATTGATCTAGCTTGTCGTTTTGATCAAAAATAGTGAGCGGAAAGTTATTCTCATTTTATATATCTTAATAATATTGAGATTGTATTTTTGTTCCAGTTCTCGCGCTATGTCTCGTAGGTAGTCTAGTGCATTATCTAGGCCTCTTAGAACGAAGGCGTGGGTTTTGTCTTTCCGGTCAGTTTATGTGTAGTATTGTAGGTTTTCATCTTTGTTTAAGATACATCAGAATTGGTTCTTGATTTTTGGCTGTGCCTGGGATGATAAAAGATGAGGGGTCCTGGTTTTTGGCTTTTGATGAGAGAGCTCGTCCGCTTCGGTCTCGTGCTATGAGTTGGTGTCGCTTTCGTCTGACAGAGGGTAAAATTTATTTTTTAAATTTGTAGGAGAAGGATTGGCAGGTCTGGGTGCTTTGATAGTTTTTTTGGGTGCTCTATATGTCTCGTCAGTGTTAAGGTTATCGGCCCCGTGTGGTTCGTTTTTCTTTTATTAGTGTGTTTTTCCTTCAAGCGAGTAGAGAAGATATCGCTTACCTTTTGGCTTTTAGTTTGGAGGGTCGTCCTCCACTATAGTGTTTGGGTTCTTTTGGAGGATTTCTTGGCTAGGGTACGGGTCTTTCTGGGTAAAGTCGCAGGTAGCTGGGAGGCTTTCTGCGGAAATTGATGGTTGGGAAAACTGACGAAGTTGTCGTTTTTTTCACTGTTCTTGTTTTATTATTACTGGATTCTACGTCAGTTCCTTTTTCTTGCATAGCCCTTATTTTCGCTAATAGCGTCGACCATGTTTTTAATTTTATATGTAAAATAACACACAAAGGTATAACATTTTTGGTTGCCACTGGTTCGCAGAAATAATTGGACGGTTTAAGACGCTCAGTGTTCCTCAGTATCAACTGGACACTACGGAGGTTAAGTTCTGAATTGCTAGCCAAGCACCCTAGCCCCGTAGCCATAGCGCTTGTCTATTTAATTACCATAACTTCGTCACAGTGGTTTGAAATCTAGAATTTTTTCTTTGTTATCTTATCTATGTATAGGTACTGCCATTTATGAGTTAGATAACAAAGCAGCACTGTTAGGAGAAAAAATTTTATGTGTTGATGTGGCAGCATCTGTCTCTATTTGACTCGTGTTCCTGAATTTACTTATAAGTATAACTAAATCGTCATGTGCACTGGCTTCTAACAAAGGCTCAGATGCTTGATATTAGACCGATATGCATTTGCAGATTGTAAATTTTCTACGTTTCATTTTTTTTTCAAATCGTTCTAATATTTACTGGAGAGAATGGATATTTAAGATTGTAGATGACAGTCTCCTCGACCGTTTACAAACTTCAAAATCTATTAACTATAGTTTTTACTAGATGCTGATGTTTTATTAGTGGTTTTACTACTAAAAGTGCGTTAATATAAAGTGTGGGCATTTTGTAAATTTATTTGGAACTGTTGCATATTATTCGTTTGTAGAGAGCATCAAAATTAGACAGAATTGTACGCAATTGTCTTTACCTAAAATAGTCCACATTATCAGCTGCTAGAGTATCATCTATTCTTCATTGATCATGATATAAATGTGTGTATATGAGTGTGTTTTGCAACCAGAATAACGTGTTTATACTATATCAAAATATCTGCAATGTCTGACACCGAACTTTCTTATACGCATTTTGGTTAAATCAAATCATATTTTTAATAATTTTTATAATTAACAATATTTTACTTTTCACTACACATATTTCTTAGTAAAAATATTAGTTGCCAAATTATTCAAGTTAATTTGTTTTTCTGTTAATTAACTGACGGGCGCAAATGATACGATTTATGTTAAAATAAATATAATAAGCAGATATTTTAATTAGCATTATTTAGAAATCAGTATAATATTTCTGTTACTACAACATTTTTTAGTAATTGCAGAAACCGTAAAAAAAGACTGGGCAAATAAGCACTTCCAGTATGAATATTTTTTCACAAATGCGAGGCATATATATAAAACATAAGTTCCATAATTTTACCTTCAACCATCCAGGTTGTAGAGCGCACAGACACATACGGGCGCACGGACGCTGCCACGCATGCACACACACGCACGCGCTGGGTCACACACATACACACACACAGAAATAGACAGACGTCATGCCAAAAAAGGTTTAAATCTCGAGATCGACATTTTTCATTTCTTACTTATCCTGCTTGATTACGTGCGCATCCAAACACTTTAGCAAGTAATTTGCTTACCGTGAAAATAAAAATACGCTTAAAACGTGATAACATACTTGACCTACCTAATAAATGTAACTAACAATTGCAATGTCTTTAGTGTCATCATACCTGTTATGCAGAGGCGACTGAAAAAAAGCCACCTAGCAAAGAAGCCAGTTAGCAAATTCCCGACAAGGTGACTAGAAATAGTCACCAACATTGACACAAGTAGCACTTAATCTAGAATAAGAAGAGGACTATCACAGGATAGCACCCTATACTTGCCAATGTATTTTTGTACAACTTACTATAAGTTTTACTAAATGTCAGTTATTAAGACAGATTGTAAATAAAAATGGGTTATAAAAAAAAAAACCTATACTGCTTAAAAGAAAGTAAATATACAATCGTAATACCCAATATGTTTTCACTATTAGGTAGATATCGTCTTATTTGGATTCTACAGCAACACTTATCGTAAATTGCCGATCAGCATTCATCGCAATGCGTGCCTATTTATGCGATTAGAATATCAATTTATAAAAGATGATGTACATTCAAATTTTGATGGGGAATGTCCAATTATTAAAGTAAGTTCTTACAACAGAAAATAAGATAATATTTCAAATAAAAGATTCATCGTCATTTATTTATGATAAGCCTTATTTAAAATGTTACAAACATTTTTCTAAATGTTGAAGTCACTATTATGAATCGAAAAGATTTTGAATGTTATATAAGTAATTATTTATGAATTTGAGTAAACTATTTATGAATTGAATTTTTAGGGGTACTACTATATCATGAATTTCGTGTTGAACTCTAAGAAATTTCCCAATTGTCCTTGGCCAACAACACAATATTATTTGGAAGCATCTGGTTACTATGGCAAAAGAAATATTGGTACAATTCGTTTCTACGTAAGAATGTCCCGAGATGATGAATATGCCAATAAGACAAATTAATTTCGTAATTTATTATTAGTTTTGCGTTCTCTTATAGTGACATTATAGCTAGCCTAACATCCACGAGTAATCCTGCCTCCACTAATATTGATATATTATTCACAATTAGTCCTTTGCCTCAATGATAAAAATTTATTGTTTTATGCTTAAACGTATCATTTTTGTTTTTTTCTTTTTAAAATTTTGCCTAGGAACTGAAATAATGATGTTATAACTGTTTTTCCAAACCGGTCTTCTACATTGCTATGAAATACAGCTCAAAATATTCGCTCATTAATATGAAATTTCGTTCCGGTTTAATTTGGTAATTTTCTGAAATTTTAAAAAATATTGTTGATTTTATGTTATTATTATTATTATTCAATAATATAATATAATAATGTTCTTGTTGTATATTATTATTTATTTCAAATAAATACATATTTTATTTAGTCCTGTTTCTAGTGTGTATTCTATGTTTTTGTTAATTCGATTTACGTAATTATGTCGTTGATCTAATTGTCTCTGTGTGTAGGGCCACAAACATACCATAACGACCTAAAGTTTTTCTTATTTGTCAATGACGAATACACCAATTTTGCTCAAAGTATTATTATCAAACGATGCGTTTCGACTTTGCCATCATCGTCAGACCTAACAATATTTGTTCATCATTTGTACATAAATAAATCACATATAAACTAAATTGAATGATAAAAGGGAGGTAGTAAATTAGTATAATTTGATGACCTCTTCAATCTGTCACCAACTTCCTAAAAAAGCAATAACTCGGCTAGTTATGCGGGCTATCGAAGGCTGGGACCAAGTGTCCAAAGAATTAGTTATAATAATATAATGTAGAAAGGAACAGTATTTAAATATAGGTAATTTAACTCTAAGTTTTGATAATAGGCAACTACCTTAATAAGGGATTATATCACTACTCTGTAAGATAAAATTCTATCGCCACCAAATCTACGAGTGATTTTGGATATAAACAAAGGAAATAAATCAGAGTTCTTCAAAATGAAGTAATATCAGTGACTTGAGATGAAATTATATAGATTGTATAGATAGCAAAATATTAGATACAAATACCAAAAAAATATATATATAAATGGATAGTGTTGAAAGCTTACTGTTTCACAATTATACGTTACAGTTGTGCCCAACATGAAATATTTTAGGAAAACACAGTAACAAGTATTCAAATTCAAAAATATCTGCTATGTCTTACACTGATCTTTTTTCTACGCATTTTGGTTAAATAAAATCCCTTTTTTATTATTTTTGCAATTTGTAAAATTTAGAACACTTTTACACTATATATATTTCTCAGAATTAATATAAATTGCCAAATATCAAATTATTTAAGTCTATTTTGCTAAAAAAAACAAGCGTAGATGAAACGATTTATGTATAAACAAATTTAATAAGAAGAAAATTCTATAGCCATTAAATTAAAACCAGTACTCTTTTTGAAAAATATCTGCAGTGTCATGCACCGAACTTTCTTATCCGCATATGGGTTAAACCATATCGTAGTTACATTATTTTTCTAATTTATAATATTTGTTCTAACCTTTAGGTCGCTTTTACACTAAATATGTTTCTTAGAATAAATATTAAATGTCAAACTTCAAATTATTTAATTCTATTTTGTTAAACAATTGACCGGCGCAGAAGATACGATTTATGTAACAATATATATAATAAGAAGAAATTTATTTTGAAACTAGTACTATTTTTGGAAAAAAGATTCAAACTAAAGTTGTGCTAAATATAAATATCATTAATTTTTGTTCACAAAAATTTTCTGTAGCTGTAACCATTTTTGAGTAATTGCAGAAACTGCAAAAAATGACTAGAGTAAACATGAACTTCCGGTCGGAATATTGTTTTCAAAAATCGGAGGTTTTTGTGCCAGGCACATACAAATCTTAAGTTTAAAATTTCATAATTTTCCCTTTAGCCGTTTGGGCTGTAGAGCGCTCACACACACACACACACAGACGGAAGTCATTCCAAAAATAGTTGGATTCGATTTAGGGAAGGTCAACACGTATATTTCCGTTAAAATCTCGAGTTAGAAATTTTTCATGATTACAATACTTACTTATACTGGGTATAAGAAAGTAAAAACATCAGTTGCGCAAAATATAAATACCTCTAATTTGCGTTTAATCAATTTTTTTGTAACTGTTACCATGTTCAAGTAATTACGGAAACCGCAAAAAAATGACTAGAGTACACAGGTACTTCGGGTTTTAATATTTTTACTTTCTTATACGCAGTATAAGTATTGTAATCATGAAAAATTTCGAACCCGAGATTTTAACGGAAATATACGTTTTGACCTTCCCTGAATCGATTCCGACTATTTTTGGAATGACGTTTGTCTGTGTGTGTGTGTGTGTGTGTGTGTGTGAGTGTGTGTGTGTGTGTGTGTATGTGAGCGCTCTACAGCCCAAACGGCTAAAGCGAAAATTATGAAATTTTAAACTTAAGATTTGTATGTGCTTGGCACGAAAACCTCCTATTTTTGAAAACAATATTCCGAGCGGAAGTGCATGTTTACTCTAGTCATTTTTTGCAGTTTCTGCAATTACTCAAAAATGGTTACAGTTACAGAAAATTTTTGTGAACAAAGATTAATGATATTTATATTTAGCACAACTTTTGTTTGAATCTTCTTTCCAAAAAAAGTACTGTTTTCAAAATAAATTTCTGCTTATTATATATATTGTTACATAAATCGTATCATCTGCGCCTGTCAATTGTTTAACTAAATAGACTTAAATAATTTGAAGTTTGACATTTAATATTTATTCTAAGAAACATATTTAGTGTGAAAGCGATCTAAGGGTTAGAACAAATATTATAAATTAGAAAAATAATGTAACTACGATATGGTTTAACCCATATGCGGATAAGAAAGATCGGTGCATGACACTGCAGATATTTTTAAAATTATGAAGTACACATACGAGGCATATAAAATTCATACATTTAGCTTCAGCCGTTTAGGCTACAGAGCGCATATATACACACACACTCACACACACATACTGCGTATAAGAAATAAAAATATAGAAAGGACCTGAAAAATTTTTTTTTGTCAATCAACCTTTTTTATATGAAACATCTGCAGTGTCATGCACCGAACTTTCTTATATGCATATGGGTTAAACCATATCGTAGTTACATTATTACTTTCTTATACGCAGTATAAGTAAGTATTGTAATGATGAAAAATTTCGAACTCGAGATTTTAACGGAAATATACGTTTTGACTTTCTCTGAATCGATTCCAACTATTTTTGGAATGACGTCCGTCTGTGTGTATGTATGTGTGTGTGTGTGTCTGTGTGGGTGTGTGTGTGTGTGTGTGAGCGCTCTACAGCCCAAACGGCTAAAGGGAAAGTTATGAACTTTTAAACTTAAGATTTGTATCTGCCTGGCAGAAAAACCTCTTATTTTTGAAAACAATATTCCGAGCGGAAGTGCATGTTTACATTAGTCATTTTTTGCAGTTTCTGTAATTACTCAAAAATGGATACAGTTACACAACATTTTTGTGAACAAAAATTACTGATATTTATATTTAGCACAACTTTAGTTTGAATCTTTTTTCCAAAAATAGTACTGGTTTCAAAATAAATTTCTGCTTATAATATATATTGTTACATAAATCGTATCTTCTGCGCCTGTCAATTGTTTAACAAAATAGACTTAAATAATTTGAAGTTTGACATTTAATATTTATTCTATGAAACATATTTAGTGTAAAAGCGATCTAAAGGTTAGAACAAATATTATAAATTAGAAAAATAATGTAACTACGATATGGTTTAACCCATATGCGGATAAAAAAGTTCGGTGCATGACACTGCAGATATTTTTTCTAATTTATAATATTCGTTCTAACTTTTAGATCGCTTTAACACTAAATATATATATTTTTGAGTAACTGCAGAAACTCCAAAAAATGACTAGAGTAAACAGGCACTTCCGGTCTGAATATTGTTTTCAAAAATAAGAGGTTTTCGTGCCAGGCATATACAAATCTTATGTTTAAAATTTCATAATTTTCCCTTTAACCGTTTGGGCTGTAGAGCGCTCACACACACACACACACACACACACACACACACACACACACACACACACACACACACACACACACAGACACACACACACACACACACAGACGGACGTCATTCCAAAAATAGTTGGAATCGATTCAGGGAAGGTCAAAACGTATATTTCCGTTAAAATCTCGAGTTCGAAATTTTTCATGATTACAATACTTACTTATACTGCGTATAAGAAAGTAAAAATCAACAACAACATTTCTACTGTTTCAACGGGTCAACTGTACTATAGAAAACATGGTCAATCGATCGATAAATCGTCCTCGAATGAAATTCAGAATTTCACCGCCCGTTTCCTAGGGCGTCACAGCAATTCATGTTCTTGGAGCGTAAGAGCCTATTTTTCAAGATGTTTAGCTGGTGATCGGAGACTCATCAACCACTTCAACGCCTGATGATCGGTTTCCATAACAACATGGCTACCATCAATGTATCCGCGGAACTTCTTTATAGCGAAATCCACCGCGAGATCCGCTCTGTCGGTAATGTGGTAGTTTCTTTCTTCGGATGTAAGTAATCTGCTAGCGTACTCGACAAATCTGTCGTCCGCTCCTTCCCACTGGAGTGAAATGCCCACAAGAGCATAGATGAAGGTATCGGTAAGTATAAGATATGAGAGTGATTCATCCGTTTGACGTAGAGCAAGAGATGTTGTGAGCTCTTACTTTGACTGTGAAACCGCAGCATTTTTGGAGTCGGTGGACTGGTTTGTTGGTAACTTTTTTGTCGCGCAATACGTAATTCTGAGTTGTTCCCTCGCACTGTACAGACGTATATACCGAAGACAGTCCAATATAAATAAAGTTAGTTTTATTGTCAAAAACAAGTTCGCTATTGCTTAAACAACATTATATATAGGCAAACTGTATGAATAATATTTGTGAAAATAATCAAAGTGTACCACAAAATCAAACAAAGCTGATCCTGAGGGCAAGGAAGAATAGGGAAAACCTAAGGGTTAACCCTTTCACTTCAAGAGATAACTCCCCAGCAGGAACACCGTCGTCAGCGTCGTCCCTGGAAACCGTTCCATGGACATTTGACTCTTCCCACCAAGAACCTACCCCAGAGAAGGACCTCGAATCCAGTGAGGAAACTATCACCCAAATGGAGGAAAAAGACCCTCCTAACTCCACGAAAAACAACGTGGACCCGGCGACCGCCAGTACTAGCGGAATCGGTCATTTCCGGGTAAGTGCCCAATTTGACACCCCGAAAGGCCAGGTAAGGCCTAGGGATGACAGCCCACCCCCAAATGGAAGGCAATTCAAAGTGCCCAGGAAGACTTCCAAGGCTCAGACAAAACCAAAAACTACAACAACACACACCAAAAACCGATTCTACGCCTAAATCTCACAACATTAATACTGAAAAACAAAACTTTGGAGACCTCAACGGGAGACACGCGGACTGGGACTGCATTACAAACAACACAAACGGAAACACATTCAAATCATACATAAACTAACACTTCGCTATCATACTACACCCAAACACCCCCACACAATACCCCGAAAACGGAGGTACGCCCTCCACCATCGACCTATTCATAAATAAAAATGTTCATAACATCACTCGCCCCATATCATTACCCGAGCTTAACTCAGATCACAATCCAATCATATTCTAACTAACCAACCATCACAAAGAAAACACCACTAAAACAATCACATCATGCAAACACAAAAACTAGGCGCACTACCGCAAAACGCTTTCAGAATGTGTAGTAGTTGCCATGTTATTATTTGGTAATATTAATCTGGCAGGTTTTAACATAATATTTTTTATAATATTATTTAGTTGTATTTTTTCTAAATCTGAGTTGTCTGAATCTGACATATGTTGTATAACTGTGTCTATTGGAATAGTTTTTACTACTTAAATTTTAACTTACAATGTTATTGTTACAAGAATTGTTGGTATGTCGACGAACATTTCTTGGACTCGTAGTTGATTCTTCTAGTTGCGGAGACGTGGACCAAAGATGTGGAACAGCAAGTCTTCCTTCTTGTTGTGTTCAAGACGTTGACCGATGTGGGCTCAGCAACGGAACAGCAAGTAGTTTCTGGTTGTCTTGGTTAAAGATGGGTCGTGACAGACCTCTGATGGGTTCGATTGTAGAATCAGTAAGTTTTCAGGAATAGCAGAGTAAAGATTTTAAGAAATCACCAAAGTATTTTTGGTTTCTACTGTTTCAATGCTATCCTACCGACTGCGCCAATTAAGTATTTAAGCCATCCGGACTTTAAAAATATAATTTTATTATTTTTAATACAAAGTTGCGGAGTATCTGTTCTTAAGAAAAAAAAGAATCAAGAGTGAGTTGTTCTCAGTCTACAATGTCTTTCTAACAGAATTCTTATCAATTACAAATATTATCTAAAACTAACATTTGTGGACAACTATAACTAAACCAAAGGTTAAAATATATTATTAGACATTATAATGTAATCTTAAATACCAATACATAATTTGTATATATGTATATATAATTATATATATATATATATATATATATATATATATATATATATATATATATATATATATATATATATATATATATTAAGCTCAATGATGAGAAGCCTTTTAGTTGGAAATAATACCAACGCAATTTGAAATAATCAATGGAAACGAATTTGAGAAAAATTCATCAGGCCTCACCGGGGATCGAACCCAGAGCCTTTGGATAGACGCTGCTTTCTTTTCTTTTCCAATAAACTTTATTTATATAGACATATACATTTTTATACATTAAAATATCTGCAGTGTCATGCACCGAACTTTCTTATCCGCATATGGGTTAAACCATATCGTAGTTACATTATTTTTCTAATTTATAATATTTGTTCTAACCTTTAGATCGCTTTTACACTAAATATGTTTCTTAGAATAAATATTAAATGTCAAACTTCAAATTATTTAAGTCTATTTTGTTAAACAATTGACAGGCGCAGATGATACGATTTATGTAACAATATGTATAATAAGCAGAAATTTATTTTGAAACCAGTACTATTTTTGGAAAAAAGATTCAAACAAAAGTTGTGCTAAATATAAATATTAATTTTTGTTCACAAAAATTTTCTGTAACTGTAACCATTTTTGAGTAATTGCAGAACTGCAAAAAATGACTAGGGTAAACATGCACTTCCGGTCGGAAAATGGTTTTCAAAAATAGGAGGTTTTCGTGCCAGGCACGTACAAATCTCATGTTTAATATTTCATAATTTTCCCTTTAGCCGTTTGGGCTGCAGAGCGCTCACACACACACACACAGACGGACGTCATTCCAAAAATAGTCAGAATCGATTCAGGGAAGGTCAAAACGTATATTTCCGTTAAAATCTCGAGTTCGAAATTTTTCATGATTACAATACTTACTTATACTGCGTATAAGAAAGTAAAAATATAACTTGTAATTGGAACGTATGCGGGTATTTATAAGAGGTTCTCCTCACAGGGAGTGTAAATCTTGGTGTGATTATGTTGTGTGTAATTACAAATAATTGTGTTAGTGTCTGAATGTTCTAATTTTTATACATATTTGATGTGTTAGGATTGCTTTCATGGAAAAGGAGGTGCCAGAAAACCCATTTTACATGTGTACCTTATAAACTAACTTACAAACTAATATTTACATTATTTACAGATATTATTATTTTGATTTTTACTTTCTTATACGTAGTATAAATAAGTATTGTAATCATGAAAAATTTCGAACTCGAGATTTTAACGGAAATATACGTTTTGACCTTCCTTGAATCGATTCCGACTATTTTTGGAATGACGTCCGTCTGTGTGTGTGTGTGTGTGTGTATGTGTGTGTGTCTGTGTGTGTGTGTGTGAATGCTCTACAGCCCAAACGGCTAAAGGGAAATTTATGAAATTTTAAACTTAAGATTTGTACGTGCCTGGCACGAAAACCTCTTATTTTTGAAAACCATATTCCGACCGGAAGTGCATGTTTACCCTAGTCATTTTTTGCAGTTTCTGCAATTACTCAAAAATGGTTACAGTTACAGAAAATTTTTATGAACAAAAATTAATGATATTTATATTTAGCACAACTTTTGCTTGAATCTTTTTTCCAAAAAAAGTACTGGTTTCAAAATAAATTTCTGCTTATTATATATATTGTTACATAAATCGTATCATCTGCGCCTGTCAATTGCTTAACAAAATAGACTTAAATAATTTGAAGTTTGACATTTAATATTTATTCTAAGAAACATATTTAGTGTAAAAGCGATCTAAAGGTTAGAACAAATATTATAAATTAGAAAAATAATGTAACTACGATATGGTTTAACCCATATGCGGATAAAAAAGTTCGGTGCATGACACTGCAGATATATATTTTTTTAATTTTATTATATTTGGTTAGCAGCATTGCTGCTGGCAACGCCAACCCGTGAACTGTCAGATTTGCCTTTAGTTTATGTTTTTGTTGTGATTTTAAAAGTTTTTATGTTTCAGATTCTTCAAGATGATTAAGTTCCTCAATTAGGATTGGTTTTTAAAGGCTACGTATTCTCCTGGATGCGCTCATGAAATATTGGAAGAGTCTGAGGAGCTTATGTTTCAGTCGAGACGGGGTGTTGTGTTCGCGTATCGCCGTTAAGTTGCGGTTAAGAGTGTTGTGGTGTATTTGAGCGGTGTAGAAATTTTGTGATAATTGTACTGTGTTGTGTTAAGAATGTAAAATTTGTTTGTGCGTGTATTTCTTTCAGTGTTGTGTATCTACCTAGCCGGGCAGACAGGCGGAGAATCTTGTTCTGTACTCGCTGGAGCGCAGTGAGGCAAAACTTGGCCGCACCACACCAGACTTGGGCCGCGTATGTGAGTATGGGACGTATTATTTATTTATATATAAGAATTTTGTTTTTTATGGTTAAAGGACTGTTTTTTGACAGGAGCGGATAGAGGAGGCGTATCGTGGCGTGTGCTTTAGTAATGGCTTTGAGAATATGTGGGCCGTGCTTGAAGCGCTCGTGAAGGTAAACCCCCAGGTACTTGACCTGGATTTGTGGGATGCACTTGTGATTGTGAATTGTTAGGAGTGAATACCTTAATGTTGGACCATTTGCGACGAAAGACGATGGTTTCAGTTTTGCCTGCGTTGATTGAGATTTTCCAGAGATCTCAGTATGGTATGAGTTTGTTGATGTGAATTTGAATTTGCGACACCGCCACCTGCGCACCGAACGAGTGCGCATAAATAGAGGTGTCGTCCGCGTACATTGCGATTTTTGTTTGGAAAAAGGTGGGGACATCGCTGAGGTAAAGGTTAAAGAGAGAGGGGCCAAGGACGCTGCCTTGCGGGATTCCTGCCACAATGGGTTTGATGGAAGACATTGTGTTATTTATTTTGACTCTGAAGGAACGGTTAAGTAAGTATGAATTTATTAATTTAATTATTATAGGAGGGAATTTGAGAGTTATCAGCTTGTGTATGAGTCCTGCTATCCAGACTCTATTGAAAGCTTTTTCGATGTCCAGCAGGACCATGGCTTTACCGTTATTTTTATTGAAATTAATACTGACGTCTGTTGCAATTCTGCATACCTGCTGAACAGTATTGTGTTTCGGTATGAATCCGAACTGAAAATCAGGTATGAGTTTTTGCTTTTTAATAATTACATTTACTCTAGATAGGATTATTTCTTCAGCTATCTTGGACATGGTGTTTAGCAATGAGATTGGGCGATAGCTGAGTGGGAGGGGATAATTTGGTGAATTTCTCTAGAACTTGTAAGGAATTTATGCATGTTGTGTTCTGTATGATCGCTACGAAGAAACGCAAGCGTTTCTTCAACAATACGGTTCTGTGTTTGTGTAAATGGTGCAGTTCGGTGAATTTGCTCGAAGGTGTCGGCGATGCTCTCAACCTTTTGAGCATCTGTGACCGCCATCGAGCCGTTATGGTTTAATGTGGGGATTGGTTGAAAAGGGCGTTTTAGAATTTTGGTAACTTTCCATAGGGAGTTGTCGTTGGGGTTTAGAGTCGAAAGTTTTTGTGTCCAGATGTTATTTGAATGTTTAGAAATGAGTGATTTAATTTGTGTTGTTAGTGATTTATATTCAAGTCTGAAACTTGGATCTCTGGTCCTCTGCCATCGTCTACGTGCATGGTTCCGTTGTGAAATGATATCCGCTGTACTTTGGGGTAGGTTGAGTTTACGGGGTTTAATTGTTAGGTCTTGTGTATGATCTTTTTAGCTCGATTAATTGCGCATGTAAATGTTTTGATCTCTTGCTCCAGCTCGGCTGGAGATAGGATGTTGTTGTTAATTTTGATGTATAAATCTAATGTTTCGCGAAAGCCCTTCCAGCTCGTATGTTTATATGAAATTATCGTACGAGTGTGAGTTTCTATGAGCTGATGGTGCAGCTGGAAGGTGATTGGGTTGTGATCCGAGCAAAGTTCTGGGAGTAAAAGAGGGTGTGTAATATTTTTGACATTTTTATTAATGATTAAATTGAGTGTGGTAGGCCTCATATCATTCTCGGGGTAGTGGGTTGGGTTGTCGGTACATAGGACAATAGCTGCATGTGTCTGAACGTATTTTGCTAATGTGCGGCCATTTATGTTAATGTGATGACAGTTCCAGTCTGTGTGAGCTGCATTGAGGTCCCTCACAAGGAGTGTCTTGGGTTTACGGAAGATGGAAGATAGATCTTGTGTTGTGAAGTGGTTAGTGGGTCGGTTGTAAGCAGCGGTTATGATTGTATTTTCTGGAAGTAGTATGGGGACTACCTCCAGCGAAGATGGGGGTGAAGCTATGAGGGAATGGGGTATGTTGTTCCTCACCAACGCTGCAACTCCTCCAGACTTTTTATGTATTTGATTGGGTCTGTCTGCCCGGTAGATAGTGTAGTGTGCGGTTTTAAGTGTGTTTGAGTTATTTAAATGTGTTTCGTTAATGAGCATAATGTGTAAGTTGTGTTTGTGTAGAAAGCATTTAAGTTCCCCCAACTTACTCAGAATTCCATTAGCGTTCCAGGAGGACACATTTAGAGTTTCGTTTGATGCCTTACTCGTCATTAAAGAAGCTGAATAGCACCATCATTCGCTGGTTGGGTGGGGTCACCTTCAGCTTGGCTGCCAGTGCTTTTATTTTGATGAGTGCTTCTTTTAGGTTAATGTACGAGTTGATCTCTCTCATTGTCTCTGTAAATTCGTCTAAATTAGTATAGTCATTCGTTTCTGGGGGGAGGAATGGTGTTGCGGGTAGGGGTTGATGCCGGGGTTTTTCAGTTATTGTTATTTTGGAGCGGTGGAGTTCAGGGAACTGTTGTTTATTGAGTTGGGGTGGCTGTATGGGAATGGATGGGATAACTTGATTTTGTTGCGGTTTTTGGGACCAGGCGTTAGTAGTAGGGAGTGGTACATTGAGGTAAGTTTTGTTATTGTTGGTTTTATTTTTGTTTGAGTTTAGTGTTTCAATGTTTTTTATTTTAAGCACGTATACCGGGCAACTGCTCCACTGCTCTACCATTGAGCTACGAAGCCCACGACGAGTAACCGATGAATCTTTCTCAAATTCGATTTCTAGGTGTATCCTAAATGTAGTTACTAATGAGTCTAAGTCGTCGGTTAGGATATTGACAAAGACTCTAGGCTACTAGCGGCCACCATTTTCATTTTTTATTTATTAAGTTCAACTACTGTTTGCCACGCAGCAGACAACGCACACAAAGACTAATACCATGAGTACAACAGGAAAATAAGGCACGACGAAGATCCAAGGACATTTAAGCAACTTAAGCGGACCGCCAGACCCAGACTAACAACGACTAAAAACCCGACAAATATCCAAAATAAATTTCAGCCACTAACTGACACCGAAGACCGACACCCACGTTCCCGTATTTACAAAACCCCAAAGACAGACAAGACGCAGACCTACCCCTCCCGTTATCATCACCGGTATCCCAAAAAACACAACAGACGCAGTAAAATACATAACGTCATACGCAACAAACGGATACCATTACAAGTACACAAACAACAATACAAACTTTTATATACACGACGAAGACGAGCGACAAAAATTGGTTACGGACCTGAACGCTGACAATACACTACAATACTACACGTACACTGACCGAACCATTAAAACGCATGCGTTCGTACTGCGTGGACTGGACTATGACCCGACAAACTATGACCTTGAACTAGAACTGTTAGACTTAAACATAGGCGTGCACAAAAATTTCAAGATGCGCAACACACGACACCCCCTATACTTAATTACTGCAGACAACACGCACACTGTGGCAAAACTAAGCAATGAAGTCAAGTTCCTCTTTCATATCAAAGTGCTTTGGGAAAGACACATAAACCAAATGAGGATCATTCAGTACCACAGGTGCCAATAATGGGGGCACGCCACCACTTATTGCCATCTTGCGCCAAAATGTTTAAAATTCGCGCAAAGCCACCTGACAAACACATGCACTAAGACCAAAGACACACAGGCCGCGTGTGCAAACTGCGACATACACATACACATCATGACACTCAATGAAACAAAACTTACACCCACACGTAAACTCAAAATACACACATACACAACGAACAGAGCTGATAGGCAAGGACCGGTTCCGGTTGGAGGCGTTGCAATATTAAGAAAACAAAATGTCCTACAAAAAATTTTAAATTCAGCACACACTACACTAGAGACACTTAGCATAAAACTTACAGACAACACCATAATCACAGCAGCATACAACAGACCAGCAAACAACATAACAAACGCGGATTTCGCAACACTATTACACAAAACAAAAACACTAGTGGTCGGAGACTTGAACGCGAAACACACAAACTGGGACTGCAACAGAAGCAACACAAATGGCCACACACTCAACAGATACACAAACACACACGTCGCCATCATTATGCACCCTCATACACCGACACACTATCCAGAAAATGGATCCACGCCTACAACAATCGACCTCATTATAAACAAAAATGTCCCCAACATTGCACCCCCTGAATCCCTCGCTGAACTCAGTTCAGATCATAACCCAATCATCTTCATCTTACACGGTAGGCAAATACACAGCACAACAAAAATCATCACATCATACAAACACACAGACTGGCAACACTTCCGCCACACACTAGACAAACACATCACAATAAACAATAACATAAACACAACACAAGACATTGACACAGAAATACACAAATTAACACAGGCAATTAACAAAGCCAAACACAAACACTCACGCAACATAAAAACAAAAACACACAAACTAAAGCTACCACAAAACATTTTAGACACAATTACACAACGCAACAATGCAAGTAGGCAATGGCAGAGGACCCGCCTCCCCCAGCACCGCCAACACCTCAACGCCTTTAACACACTTACTAAAAACCAAATTAGAATACTACAGAACACAACATGGTCCCTAAAACTCTCCAATCTAAACCCCTTTGATAATTCTCTTTGGAAACTCACCAATATCCTCAAAAAACAATTCTCCCCAATACCCACACTCACACTTACAAACGCAACCACAGCGGCTACTGACCCAGAAAAAGCAGAAGCCATTGCTAATGAACTAGCGAACGTACACGTTATTGACACACAGCACACACATACGCATGAGCAAATGCTACAAGAGACACATCAATTTTTAAGCACCAAACAACACATACAACCCTCGCAAAACTCCTTACAAACCCTACAGAACTCACCAAGATAATCCGGACGCTGCCCAATCGCAAAGCTCCCGGACCAGACCGCATAGAAAACCTCATCTTAAAAAACGCATCCCGAAAATCCATCGTACAATTAACGTACATCATAAATTCCATCATTAAACTTCCCCATTTCCCAGCAGCATGGAAGAATGCCAAAATCCACCCCATCCTAAAACCTAATAAAGATCCTCATCACCCCGGCAATTATAGACCAATTAGCATCCTTAATACCCTCTCCAAACTGACCGAAAAGGTTATCCTATCCCGGGTAGACGATATCGACACAGGACGAAAAATTACCCCCAACATCCAATTTGAATTTAGGGCTAGGCACAATACTGTACAGCAAGTATGCAGGATCGCAAACGATATCGCTACCCAATTTAACCAAAGTAAAGTTACGGTCATGGCCTTGCTAGACATCGAAAAAGCTTTCGATAAGCTTTGGGTAGCAGGGCTCATGGCCATATTAATCAATAACTATTTTCCACCAATCCTAATAAAACTTATCCACTCATATCTAACCAACAGATCCTTTCAAATCAAAATAAACAACTCTTTCTCAACCTCTAAACCCATAATGGCAGGAGTCCTCCAAGGCAGCGTCCTTGGACCCAAATTATTTAACCTATACCTAAGCGATTTCCCCACTTTCCAAAATACTAATACGGCTCTGTACGCAGACGACACGGCCATCTACGCGCACTCATTCAGTGCGCAGGTGGCCAACAAACAACTACACTACACAAAGTAATCACACCACTACAAATACACAAACAAAAAATAACGCACACACACACGGTTAAATACCTAGGCACACACTTATACCAAACACTAAGACATGGCCCACACATATCACACACAATTAAAAAAGCCCAACACGTAATCCGAAATCTCTATCCTCTCCTAGTTCAAAACCGTACCCTTTCTATAAAAAATAAAATCCTCATGTACACCGTAATCATTCGCCCCATACTAACATATGCAGCCTCAGTTTGGTGTAATGCTTCGGCAACCGCACTAATCCCATTGCAACGTCTCCAGAATAAATGCTTAAGACTGGCCACCAGATCTGGACGATACACACGACAAACAGACCTACACGAAATCGCAAATATACCGTACATAACACAATACGTAAAACAAATAACACAAAAATTTTATAAAACACAGTTAAACTCAAACACACTCACAAAACACATCACAAAATTAAGACACGATAACACTACACATAGATTAAAGCATAAGCTCCCCTACCAGACCATACCCATATTTTCGGAAAGCCTCCATGAGCCGAACACGTAACACAGACACACACAACAACAATGCAACACACAACACGCATCACTATAGAACAAAGAGTCTACCACAGTTACAGAACTTTCGCATAAATTTAATGTCCATAGAATCATCAGTATTTTAAATTAGTTTAGTTAGTTTATAAGTTTTATTTAAAATGCCATGCATTTAAATGGATTTTTGTTTCCCCTTTTCTCATAAAACACAATACTAACACGAATAAAATGTAAACCAAAATGTAACAGACAATAACACAATGTTTTAGGCACACAACACAATATACACTCATACACAGTTATACACTCTCTTCTGTGAGTAGGAGCTCTGATAAAACCAATCATGTGTTTCCATATTAATTAATATTAATTAATGTATGAAGAAAATTAAAATAATAAATAAGAATTCAAAATGAATGAAAGGAGCGTCTATACAAAGGCCCTGGGTTCGTTCCCCGGCGCGGCCCGTTGAATTTTTCTCAAATATATATATATATATATATTTTTATATATATATATATATATATATATATATATATATATATATATATATATATATATATATATATATATATTTATATATATATATATATATATATATATATATATATATATATATATATATATATATATATATATATATATATATATATATATATATGACAGAGTGGGGATTCCCCAAAATAAATACGCTGAAGTATTACGATTGTTTTAAGAGAAATCCGCGTTAGATTGGTATAATGTATTTGTAAAGCGTAATTCCTTGTTAAATTGGGAGGCATGGAATAACGCCTTTATTGACACCTTCTCTGCACATTCCTGGACAGATATAGCGTATGCTTATAATTTTAAATTCTATAACGGCTCGCTACTAGAATATGCGTTAAAGAAAAGAAGATTATTGCTAGAAGCGGATGATAGTAGCAGATTTTCATCTGATCCTACTGTAGTGGATATTCGTATGGAAATCGATAGATTGCGGGAGCTAGAGAGAGATGTTGTACTTATGTGGATACCCGGCCATGTTGGGATACCCGGCAATCACTGTGCCAGGCTGCTCTTGGGGCAGCCTACAGCGACTATCTAGTTCGTCATCCCTTGCGCGCCGATGATGTGTTGATATCTGTGTCTGTTCATTGTCTTAAGACATGGAAAGAGGAGTGGAATAATTCCTCTAGAAAATTGCGACATGTAAAGGTGTCAGTGGAGCGGTGGTTACCGCGAAACTGAAGGTCGCGGCTTCGATCCCTGCCGTATCCGTTACTTTTTCAACTGCTTAAATTATTCTTAGCATGTACCTTAACGTGAATTAGTTGAATAGTAATAATATAATTTCTATTTCATGTACTGTGCGGGTTTCCGTACCTAGTAGCCTACGTTACAATTATTCGTTGTCAATATCACAGTGTGAATTCTTCGAACGTATTTGTTAACACTTGGCAATTTTTCAGTTGAAAAAGGGACGGATGTGGTCATTAGATGCGTAGCTGAGTTGGTTAGAGCAATCGGCGTGAAAAAAAAAATGAGTGGGAGTTTTAACTTCATACAGTGTGGACGTATTTTACATACCAACAGTGTGTGCAGAGAAGACATTCTATATTTATTTGTTATAAACAAGTACAGGGAAGTTTCAGTTTGTTATTAACAAACAATAACGAACTATAAGGAGTTCAACGACACTAATAGTGTGTTCCGAACCAACTTGGCCCTTATAACAAGGAACATTAAGAAAACCATCTACACCAACCCTACTGAGCTCACCATAGTGGACTCACCAACCCCATCGTCATCACTTGAGAGTCTTCCGGTCTCATTTGACTTCTCCAGCCAGGAACCATTCCCACAAATAGACCTCGACTCGAGCGAGGAGACTATTGTCCCGATGGAGGAAGAAGATCCCCCTAACCCACAAGGCCGCGCTTACCAAACCATCAGGGTAAGCAAATTATTTGCCCCCAAGTCACAGGTACGTTCAAGGGAGGAAGCAACGACGGATGAACGCAACTACAAGATCCCACGGAAAACCACCAAACCCCGTACAAAAACAACCCTACCCACACGTTTAACAAATAAATTTCATGTGCTAATTGACAACGACGACTCGGAGAGTAAAGATGTACCAGAAGAAGAACAAATTAAAAAACAACGCCCCCCGCCACCCATAATCATACCAGCAGACCCCATCAACGGAAACGACCTCTCCGCATTTATTAAAAAAATTGCCAACAACGACTACCACATTAAATATACCAACAACAACACTAACATATACATACATAAAGAGACCAACAGACAAAACCTTATTAAGGAAATGAACCAAGACAATGACTTCCAATACTACACTTACACAAACAGACAGACAAAAACACACGCTTTCGTGCTCAGATGCCTTGACTCTGCCCCAGAACCAGCTGAGCTGCTGGAAGAGCTACGTAGACTCGGCGTCGAAGCATACAAGACCTTTCGCATGCGCAACACCAAACGCCCCCTCTACCTAATCACTACAAGCAATACACATACACTTAAAAATCTAAACACCAACACTGACACAAAATACATATACCACATCAAGTTAGAGTGGGAGCGACACATCAACAAGAAAGCAATCATACAATGCCATCGTTGCCAGCAGTGGGGTCACGCTACAGCCAACTGTAGGCTCCGCCCGAAGTGCTTGAAGTATGCACAGGGCCACATGACTCAAACGTGCGTCAAATCCAAAGACACACCAGCAACATGTGCAAATTGTGCAGGCCCGCACCCAGCCAACTTTACTGAATGTCCCACCTACCTCCTCAAACTAAAAAAAATGGAAACTAACAAACCCAAGAGACCTACCCCACCTCCCAAATACACCGATGCCCCGATTCCCAGAAATTACTGGAATAACCAAACCACCCTAAAACCCTGCCGTCAAAAAGTGATTTTTCCCTCCTTCCTACCCCGAAACAAACTCTATCCAAACCTCAACAACCACAATAACAACAACCACAACAACAACAACAACAATCACAACAGGAACAACAACAAACACCACAACATTTAGACGACATTACAGAACTGTTTGCTGAGATGGCAAAATTAAACGCCACAATAAACATAGCAAACATGCTGGCAGCCATAAGAGATCTAAACAGAGCACTGGCAAAAGCAAAAATGTACACACATACAACATTTAAACACAAAACAACACTAAACATCTGTTCATGGAACGACAATGGAGTCATGGGTAAGGTAGGTGAATTTACACACTTCCTACAAACACACAACATACAAATTTGCCTACTCAACGAAACAAAACTCAAAGACTCACACAAATTTAAAATACACAAATACACAATCTACAGAGCTGACCAACCACAGCAGGGTCCAGTATCCGCTGGGGGCGTTGCGGTGCTAGTCCAAAACAACATACCACACACACTCACACCAAACCCACACACTACACTAGAAATACTAAATATAACACTTACAGAAAACACAGTAATCTACGCTGCCTACAACAGACCAATAAACAACTTCACACGCACAGATCTCACTACATTATTACACAAAAACAAAACACTGGTGATCGGCGATCTCAACGCGAGACACGCGGACTGGGACTGCATTACAAACAACACAAACGGCAACACACTCAAATCATACATAATCTCACACGTCGCCATCATACTACACCCAAACACTCCCACACACTACCCCGAAAACGGAAATACGCCCTCCACCATAGACGTAATCATAAATAAAAATGTTCATAACATCACTGGCCCCATATCATTACCCGAGCTTAACTCAGATCACAGTCCAATCATATTCCAACTAACCAACCATCACATAGAAAACACCACTAAAACAATCACATCATACAAACACACAAATTGGGCGCACTTTCGCAAAACACTTGACACGATCATCCCCATCAACAATCAAATACATACAACACAAGACATCGATGCACAAATAGAACACTTCACAAACGCTATACACATAGCAAAACGGAAACACACAACCAACATTAAAGTGAACCCACACAATCTTAACTTGCCACCACACATAACACAATTAATTAAACAACGAAATCACACCAGAAGACTATGGCAGAGGACACACACTCCCCTACACAGAATACACCTCAACACACTAAACGCACAAATTAAAACACAAAAATAACACATGGTCCCGTAAACTTTCCGCCCTCAACCCCAATGGCAACTCCCTCTGGCGGCTGACAAAAACACTCAAAAAACCTCACACCAGAATACCCACTCTCACACACAACAACATAACAGGTATCACCGACGAGAACAAGTCAGAGATGATAGCTAACACTTTTGAACAAATACACGTAACACACACGCCAAACACCCCCACGCAAGATAAAATCACACAAGACACACTACAATATATAAACACACCACATCACACTGACACCAAAACGCTGGCCAGACTCCTTACTACCCCATCCGAGTTAACCAAAATAATTAAAAACCTACCCAACCGCAAAGCTCCTGGCCCCGACCAAATAGAAAACCGTATCCTGAAAAACCTCTCATGAAAATCCATCATCCAACTCCATTACATAATAAATTCCATAATCAAACTGCATCACTTTACTGCTGCCTGGAAAACTGCTACTGTCCACCCAATCCTTAAACCAAACAAAGTCTCATCCGCACCCACAAGTTATCGCCCCATAAGCCTTTTAAACACCCTATCCAAGCTCACCGAAAAGATCATCCTCTCCCGGGTCGACGATATCGACACAGGACAAAAACTCATACCTGATCACCAGTTTGGCTTCCGAGCCAGGCATTGCATGGTGCAGCAGGTGTGCAGGATTGCAACCGATATCGCGACCCAATTCAATAAAAATAAGGTCACGGTCATGACCCTACTGGACATCGAAAAAGCCTTCGATACGGTCTGGACAGTAGGACTCGTGACCAAACTTATCTCCTTCCAATTCCCTCCCACTTTAACCAAACTGATCTACTCTTACCTCACAAACCGATCCCAATCAAAATTAATAATTCCCTCTCAAACCGTAAATCCATTGTAGCAGGAATTCCACAAGGCAGCGTCCTTGGTCCTAAACTCTTTAACCTGTACATTAGTGACATCCCCACATTCCCGAATACACACACAGCCCAATACGCAGATGACACAGCAATATACTCACACTCCTTCAGCACCCAAGTAGCCACAAAACAAACACAAATACACATAAATATATTAGAACACTACTGGGACACGTGGAAAATTCAAATAAATACAAACAAAACCGAAACCATAGTCCTTACACGTAAATTCACACACACCAGATTATTCACACCACTCGAAATACACAAACAAAAAATCACACCTATAAACAAAGTAAAATACCTGGGAATACACTTATACAGAACACTAAGACACAACTAACATATTAAACACGCAATATACAAAGCATCAGCCGTAATTCGCAACCTTTATCCTCTCCTTGTTAAAAATAGCTCCCTAACTGTAAAAAATAAACTCCTCATTTATACATCAATCATTCGCCACATCATCATGTATGCGGCCCCGGTCTGGTGTAACGCACCAGTCACCACCACCCTACCACTGCAACGCCTTCAAAATAAATGTCTTCGCCTGGCGACCAGCTCTGGAAGATATACACGCATAACACAATTACACGAAGACACAAACATACATCCAAGACACATCACAAAAATTTAACAAAAACACACAATTTAATTCAAATCCACTTATAAGAGACATCACACAAATTCGCGACAACAACACCACATCTAGACTCAAACACAAGCTTCCCTACCAAGACTTGCCCATATTTCATGAAGAGTTTCATGATAAGAACTCCTAACACTAACACATACAACAATACCTTACACAACAGAACACAAAACAAAACATCTCTCACACACACACAAAAATGTACCATCAATCATCCATAATGTTTTGTTATATAAAATATAAGTGATTTTAAATTAGTTAAGTTAGTTAGTAAGTTTTAACAAAAATAATTTTCATTGCGTCAAATAATTAAATGGGTTTTTGGTACCTCCTTTCCCACAAATTACAATCCCAATACACAAATAAAAATTATAACAAAGACAATCACACAATGTTCAAGCGCACAACGCAATTACACACATACACAGATATACACTCCCCATGTGAGTAGGAGTTCTGACAAAACCAACCATGTTGTCCAAACATTAGTTTTTAAGAAATTAATGTAATTTTAACTAAAATAATAAAGAATATTGAAAATGAATAATGGCGCGAAACCGATGGTCGCGGGTTCGATCCCTGCCGTATCCGTTACTTTTTCAACTGCTTAAATTATTCTTAGCATGTACCTTAACGTGAATTCGTTGAATAGTAATAATATAATTTCTATTTCATACTATAATAATCATTGTAATACTTATAAGTATATATTGTTATATAAAGAATTGTAACCGCAAAGATTACCTGAAGAGTAGATATTCAAAAAATGCATTAAACAGAATCGATATTGGATTGGAGTAGTAAAAGTATAACCTCTGAAGAGTTAACATTTCCTGTTAAGGGTGGAAGAGTTATGTAAAGACACACCTAGTATTACGAAATATTGTATCAGGCAAAAAACTTCTATTTGGCATTATAACCTATTCACCCAGACAATCTTTGTAGAGCATGTTTCAATGAGAAAACGAGATGCTTGTTACAAAACTTGAAAAAGCAATTTGTACTACACGGCAGCCATGAAGTCGAAACCATATCACCTGGTATTTGACACTGACTTTGGTCAACAGTTTGCGGAGATTTATGACAGAAGGGCTCGTTCGGTGGGTTCCTTTTCTGTCAGATCTCGCAATATTTTTGGAGAAGTTAATTTTGAACTTCCTTCAACACAAGACACTTCTTTCAGCCGCTTTCCTTCTTGGACGTTCTCCCGTCCGAATACCAACTATGCGCTTTCAAAGCTAGATCGATCCGCTACTCCACCCATTCTGTTCCAACGTGAGTTTGCTCGAATCATTGCCAACTATCGGCAATAGACTCGCATTTACACTGACGGTTTAAAGAGCAACGACAAGGTTGCATGTGCTTTTATATCGGCAAGAGGTGGATATGACTTCACAAACTTGCGTCCGTTTATACGGCAGAGCTGTATGCACTCTACCAAGTACTTCTCTATATTTGCAGACTCGCACGTAATTCTTTTGTCATTGTGTCGGACTCGATGAGCGCT